>JAJLRJ010000006.1:11926138-12046138 GCA_024195265.1 Dendrophyllia cribrosa | reverse complement strand
TACACTACCATTAACATTACCATACTGAGATTACTGCACCCAGCAGCACAGTATGGTTTTGTTGACGGGTATTTTTTCCAAGCACCTTGGGAGGCAGTCTTCACAGTCCCGAATTTGATATGACGTCATAAGTAACATGAGGTCAAACCATTTTTTAATAAAAAGGAGTATTTTTCACTTTTTTTCGGTGAAAAACAAAATGTTCAATGTATCATCTTACAACTCTAGGAAAAACATATTTGCAATTTTCGCATTTTCCCAATAAATTTTAATTTTTAGCAAACGCCAAGATGGCAGCCATCTTGGAGGCCATTTTGGATGACGTCACGGATCCCCGGCAGCGCCATAACCCATACGATTTACCTTATCTTGTAGAGCTTTGTTATTTTTTCCTGTATTATATTAAACGGCCGCACTTTTAGTCGTTTGTCATTTCACTAGTGTGGGAATATTGTTTAGAGACAATTGCAATCGCAATTGCAAGGCAGAGATCGTTAAATTGTGTTATAATACTGTACGGTAATAAAATTGACAATTGTCCACGCCCACAAAGTATTTTATATGAACCTGTATTAAGCGGCCAACCATATTAAGGTTACCGTGTACCTTCGGGAGTGTCTCCAGTATAACAGCTCTAGCGTCGTAAGATTACACTTAATATATCTAAACCCAGATATCAAATTAAAGCTTATAGAGCTGGCTATCTAAATATGGAAACCATTTGGTAATAAAATGAATTGTCGAATTTTTTACGACGTCTAAATTCGAACGTCTGAATCAGCTTTAAAACGCTATAACTCAAAGCGATTATTGTATTTTGCTAATTTGATTTGTTCTCAGGTTTCCGGACACGAAGCGCTAAAAGAACATGTCGGCGATTTCCCATATTCAATTACAGTGAAAAGTTACAGAATATTTTCGAAAAAAATGAGAAAAAAATTGGAGTGATCGCACGGAAATGGCTCTTGACGAAAAAGTTTTCGGAAATAAGGAATTCGCCGAAAGATTTTTATTGATTATATGTTAGCCTAGCTTCTGTCCAAATTTAAGGAAAATCGAACAAATTTCCTTTGAGTTGTAGCTCTTTAAAGTTTCTCTTACAAGCGAAAAATTAACTTTGAGATAACAACGCTTAGAAAAACATATCGCTTCATTAACAAACTCCGCCCACAAAAGTTATACCGTCAGTTCTCCGTCAATTTTCACTATTTTTCGATATTTTTTTGGGATGAAAGTTCATTCTGTAAACTTTATTTTGACGCCAAAAAAATATTCAATAAATTTTCGATCTGAAGGTACACGGTAACCTTAAGCGGCGAATATCCAAAGTCCCAAGGGTGGCCACTAAATAAAGGTTCGACTCTGTACTTCATTCATCACGAGATTATTGAAACACTACTTACCGTAGCTTCCCCCAACGGCCCCACCTCCTCCATTTCCATTTTTTGAGTTTATTGTCCAGGACTGTCCGGGTATATCTCCTCCTTTTCCATTAAACCCGGTATCAAGATACAGGAATGACTCGCCGCCATATCCACCCCCGCCACGATAATCACCACCTTGTCCACCACGGAAACCTAACAACGACAAAATGCTGCGTTGACAACTGTATAGCTATAGATTAACGCTAGGACTTGTTTAGTTCCCACCACCGTAGCATGAGGGGGAATGGAGGAGGGGGGGGGGGGGGGGGGGGGGGGAGGTTAAGCCCAAGTGTTAATCCTATTGACATGCGCCTTTATCGCGCCCCGCCATTTTGTATAAAAACAAACGATTTACCCCCCAAGCCTCGCAGTGAAAAAGTTGAGAACGAGGTTAAGCAGGGGAAAACAAAGCATTTTATTCTCCTGGGAATCAACATGGCCGCCTCGTGATAAAGGCCCATGGGGCATGTTTTGCGCCAAGCTAAATAAATTGCAGAAATATATATGAGCAAGCCTGAAAATAGACAAGAAGGGTGAGCTGAAATTATGAACGCAACTAATGCAACTGTGATCAAGACCTAAAAACGATCTTGCCTTTGAAGGGAATTTTATCTCGTGACGTTTGCGTTACTTGAAATGCCATCTGTATGGAATAGGTTTCTTAGTGATGTTAAATCTTGTATATCACCAACCACATTTAAGAACAAGTTAAAGACGTATTTGTTTGGGCTCGCTCTTTTTTGGTGACTTGTTTTCATTATAATTTCAGCGATAATTTTACATTTTAGATGTTGTATATTAGATATTCACTGTTTTTAATTGATTGTAAAGCGTCTAGAAATATATTGTACAAGCGCTATACTGATGATAAGTAATCTTTTATCTATTACAGTACAGTCATAATGTGACACTGTCAGATTAAGTTACCGAAGCCTAATAAGTTGCAAGCTGTCGGTTGGGAGATCGTATCCACCCAAAATAAGAATGCATATGACGCCAATTTCTGATAGAAATCATATAATTACATGACCTGCGCATGCGGAATTAAATGAAATGCAGAAATGATCCTCGCAGTAGCGAGCGCGTGAATTAATGCCCTTCCCTGGGGGTAGGGGGTACTCTCGCCTCTCGCATATAAGCTATATGGGTATGTGCCACTGTGAAGGGTAAGGTTTTCAAGCAGTTTAGTCTGGGAAAGGGTTTAAAAATCGGAGACATTTGGTCTAGAATAATGTTTCTCGGGAAACTGGTCAGTGGTATGGCCAAGATAGAGTTTCTGGTGTTTAGACTAGAAAAGGGGTGTAAAATACGGCTGAACATGGAATGGTATAGGGTAACGGTTTGAGAGTCCCAGTGGCACATCACCATCCAAAAATTACAGAGTACTCCAACGGGATGTGAACTTAACTGGAAGTGTTAGTAGTGCAGCGCTTAACCAAAACTGGACTGCTAGCAGTCCCTCTCTGGATAGTCAAGCGGGCGAGCAAATACGCGATTGGCGATCGGCGATCGACCGAGCGAGTGAAAGTAATGCGAACCGTGGGGGCGCCGGGGTTTCCTCTTAACCGCGGTCAAACAAGAGAAATTTGCAAAAGTTAAGCAAAGTACTTAAAAGTTAAGGTTATCATTTTCACTGTTTAAAGTTTAATATATTGTCAATACACTGTCAATTTACCAGACGTTTTTAAATTTTTACCAAAAAAGTTCTAAGCGTTTAAAAACTGTGAACTGCAGAATTGTCGGCGCCATTTGCCAACATAATTTCGATCAGGCGCAAAGAGTTTTGGTCAGTTTTCAATGAAAAAAAGCTCATCATTTTGAGAAAAAATTAAAAGATAGTAACGTCAAGTAATTTTTTTCTACATCCTTTTCCATATTTCCATTTAATATTAAATAAAATCCCACTAAATAAAACGAAAAACGCCTCGGACGTACGTTTGACCGCGGTGGAGGTTTCCTCTCCGCTCGTTCGCTCGCTCCAGTCTCGCCGACCTTGTTGCTGTGATTAGCTCGCCCGCTCGATTGACTGAAAAGGGACAGCTAGCAGATCTAGCAGTTTAAACCAGAATTGGCTACTGCTATTTAGCAGAACTATTTTGTGGTACTGTCTTCACCCTAGTGCAAAATGGTGGCCATTTTATTATCGTTTAAATGTATGTTAATTTCTCCTATTTTGCCTCGTCAGCTTTTACTAAATACAAAATATGTTTTTTTAGTGAAAATGAGGCCAATAGGGCTAATTAACATGCATATAAAATAATAATAACAACAAACTGCAAGGCTGATCTGACTACGTAAAAAAGTAGATTTTTTGCGAGACACCAATACGACAGAAACCGATAATGCAGGGTAGCAACCGTGGACTTTCGCTCTGATTGGAGCTCCAATCAGAGCGAAACAGCTGTCCATGGTTGCTACCCTGCTTTAGAGTGAGGTGAGGGATTGCAGAAAATTGGTTCTATTCTTTTCAATTCTTTTTAGAACGAGGTATTGAGACAATGAGCTCTATTCTTATTCAATGAGATGCAAATAAGTATATTCCAATTTTCTGCAATCCCGCACCTTAAGGCTGGTTCTCATATAATCTTCCCGGTCGTCCCGGTCGTCCGAGTCGTTTCAAAAGTTTTTTGCAAACGACTCAGACGATCGGGATGACTCAAGCGATTTGGGTTCTCATATGATCGTCCCGGTCGTCTCGAACGTTAATAGCGCAGTCGTAAACTGTGTCCGACAACATGTTTTGGGCAATAATACTGCATTCAGGCTGGGGTAGATTTGGGTCGCTTCGATCGCCTCAGTCGTCCCGGTCGCCTGAGAGTAGTTCTCATATGATCGTCCCCAATTATTCACGATCGTCCCAGTCGTCCGGATAGAACACAGTTCTATCCAAGCGACCGCGATCGTCCCAGTCGTCCGGGTCGTTTGCGATCGTCCCGGGTCGTCTCAGAAGTGTTCTCATATAATCGTCCCGGTCGTCCGTGCACTTTTTAAAACGACTCGGACGACCGGGACGAACGGGACGATCATATGAGAACTCGCCTTTAGACCTGCTTTATCGGTTTCTGTCGTATTGGTGTCTCGCAAAGTCTACTTTTTTACGTAGTCAGATCAGCCTTACAATTTGTTGTTATGTTTTTTTTTTTCATTTTTTTGGCTTATAAGGTCTTTCGTAGATCCTACGTATCGTTTATAGCATTATCGTTTGCGGTCCTTTGCAGATTTTACTTCTAAAAGAATAATACATTGGCCGCCATTCTGGAATAAGAAACTGTTAGAAAGTATTTTTTTAACAAAGAAAACACGAAATCTTTTAGAAGAAAATACCTTGTGTACTGGCGTGTATCCTCGAACTGCTATCGATAGTCATTTTGTTCGCTTTCAGTGCCAAAATCCCACCGTGTCCATCAACTTGCTGTTTACATTTTAGAATGCAGTTGTTGCTGAGAGTGACAGTGTCATAATTTGGAAACATTTGGGCAATTATGTGTAGGTTATCGCCCAATTGGATGGTAAAGGTCTCCTCCACAACAACTTCACAACTGAAATTAAATATAGCAAGATATGTTTCAATGAATAAGAAATTTCTGTTACAACAGATCTAAGGAGGGAGGAGAGAGGAAGGAACGTTTCCTTTCCTTCCTCTCCCCCCTCCCCTACCAATTAATGTTTTGCTCCTTTTCGCGCCCCAAACGTTCACGCGCCTCCCGCGCTCTCGGAAAGGAAACGACAGATACGTAGGCTGAAGGCCATGCGAGGTATTGTATTGTTAGCTTATTTTGTGGTGATTAACCCTCGAACGTACACGCAAACTTATACGCCACTAATAGATAGCCATTGATGTGCTCTACAAGATAGGGTAAACATTATGAGTTATGGCGCTTCTGGGGGCCCTTGACGTCATCCAAGATGGCCGCCAAGATGGCCGCCATTTTGGATTTTGCAAAAAATTCAACTTTATCAGAAAAATGCGAAAATTGCAAACAATTTTTGCTAGAGTTGTAAAATATGATACAGGTAAACATTTTCCTGCTTTTGAAGACGACATGTGCAAACGATAAATGCTCTTGAAAAAGTCGGAGAAAACCCTCCCACCCCCACCCCCCACCCCCCTCCCCCACCCGTACGTTAGAGGGTTATAAATTGGTCTTAATTTTTAAGTAACGCTCCACATAAGAACTGCAGTAAACTTCATTGTTCTGCGGCATTGGCTCTTTCTCACATAGAATGTCTTTGATTTCAAGAATAGGGGAGGAGCTAATGGTTTATAATTATATTTCGGTATAAAAATAAAGAACATCTATTTGCGTCAGGTAAATTTCAAGGAAATTTTCGTGCTTAACCAATCAAAATAGCAGAAGACAATAGCTAATAATTTTGCTTCTTTGCTGAAGTTCCTCAAATACAATTTCTTTAAAAATTTGCATCTTTTGCAATTGGGTCTTAAATTACATGAAACCTTTAAAAAATCAAACAAAATGCACCTTGAAACCCAACTTTTTAGCGTATCTTTGAGTCTAGGTCAATGAGATCACTAGTTGTAACAATGAAAAAAGTTGACATTCCATCGTGCATTGCCGTTAGCACTTTCCTTCTTATGCGGATCATTACTTAAGTCTTTGAGTATTACCATTCAGCGGATGAAAGCTATTGCGTAGTGAGCATTGTCCTTGTATTCCTCGCGTGACACACAGCAGCATGCAATAGACTCATGCTACCCAAAGGAGCAATTTTTTTTAAATGTAACAAATGAAGCTGAAGTTGAAGTATAACGTGTCGGCTAGTTTTTTTTTACGACATTCATTTCGAGAACTTATGCACCTACCCATTAACTTCTGCCACCTTTTTTATCTCGTATTGTCCATAAAGGGCCAAACTTCCTCTTGTAACAATGAACAGCAGTTCATCTCCTGGTTTAATCTTGGATGGATCACAACTAGATAACACTGCACTTTTTGGGCCTGCGGGTTGTGCTGTCCACGATGACATCGCTTTCTTGCAAATGTTCAGTGTCTCACTGTTGCATAACACTGGTAAAAGGAAAAATCTGTAATGCTTTTATTTTCTTTATTTAATCTTTAACTCCCAAGAGTGCCAAAGTCTACTACAGTAAACTGTAGTTCAATCTTAAAGTGCCTATAACCCTAACATACATATTTTCAGAATCAACTCTACGCACATTGAATAGTTAAATGGTGAAATATTTCTTGTTTTGAACGTCGCGTTACTGAGTTATAGAGATTTGAATTTACAAAATGCTTATTAGATAACGTCAACCCGGGACCATTATTTCTACGCCAATTTAGGCGCAGTTTACAGCTTGAGGATAATTAATTTGATAAATACTAAAAATAAACTGTGGATAGTCAACTGATTCGAAAAAAATATAACTTGGAGGTGAAATCAAGTAGTTGTATAATAAATGATTCCATTGTGCGGACTGCAAAGGAGACAGTTTTGGACGTACTATGTACAATGTGCCCCCCCCCCCCCCCCCCAGGCTCAGGAACTAAAAAAAAGCCCAGGCTGAATAGGTTTAAAACATTGCATTTAAATGTATGGATTTCCCTTTTATGAATCTGTCCTACATGGTTGACTATGATTTACAGTTAAATAAAAGGACTATCAATTTGTAAAACAGATCACGTAGCACTCTTTGTCTCTTAATATCTTGCTAATAACATTAGAAAAATTGCCCATTCCGGACAAGCATAGCGTATGATTTTCTCTTAGCCAAAGTAAACCATCCTTACCCCATTTGAAGTTATGTTTGTCCAGATTATGACGTCATCAGACACGAGACTAAAAGATTTAGACCTCAAGGACGCAAAATCCAGTTCGCTGTATACTTTTGGTAACTGTTAGGCCTAAGAAACATATTTACTTCCGTAGGAAAAATATAAATTTACTTCGCGGGGGGTCTACACCAAGGAACGAGCCGTAGATAAATGTTTAAAATGCAAGGCTAGTACAACGGAAATTAACGGCAGGTTTAACTAGTCTTCTACAGGGCCAGCGTAGGAGTGAAAATAATATACAACGGCTCTTAAATTTGAATATAGATAACAAGTACATGATTGGCTAATATAAGAACGAGCCGTGCTTTAAGGGGGGGGGCTTTACCCAAATGCGTAAGGTACTGGCCAGGCCGCGGGGTAGGTGTTCGAGTGTGTCACTTGCTTTTTTCGTATTTTACCTAAATGCCATTTTTCCGCCACTTGACATGGGTTTAATGGACATATCTCGTACGCGTTCACGTTTCAAGCAATCCAAAAACCCTATGCTCATTTCACTTATCTATGTTATGAGGTTTTTTGTAAAATTTTGGGTGATTTTTGGGTATGTTTGGGAGGAAATAGTTTTTTTCAAAGGATTGGTTAAAATGAGAGAAATATTGAAGATTTAGTTAAATTTTCAAATAAGAATTTGTAGTTAATAGTTAATAGACGGACACCAAGTTAGTCCACTAACAACCTGGGGTGCTCTTGCGTGGGTATCAACTATCTGTTGATGTTCCAAAAATCATTTTCTCTCTTCTATCCCTTCTTTAAACCTCTTAAAATTTCACTCAAATTTAGGTTGAGTCCCGCCTTAACATGGTTCACAAGTCGCTAAGAAGTGATTGAGTCTGTTTTCCCTTCAAAGAATGACATATATTTTTGTCAGGTGGTCTAATTCCGTGTTTGGTCAAAGGTACTTTTGTGAGATAATGAATATACCTTTGAACAAGAAACCCATGCAAGTTTCCCTCACTTTCAAGAATGATGGCTCAGAGCATCTCAGATTTATTTATTCTACCAGCTTGCATAACTTAGTACTTACAGTTTTCACAGTTTTTTCCAACAAGATTGCTGAATGGACAAACGCAATGATAGTCCTCAGTTTCGTAAATAGGATGGCATGTACCACCATTTCTGCATGGACTGGACATACACGGTGTCTTGAAATAATAACAACAAGGGAAGCATTAGCATTAACGGAGATACTAATCTATTTTTGGCTATTCTGAAATTCGAGATGAATTAAAGTTTTATGTATGTATTAACGCAAAAGTAAGTGCAGGTAAATATTGTCCATAAAATGTTTCATTGACAGGTTTGTCAGTAAGGATCCTTCGCCTAAAGTGAGAGGAAGGGGAAAGTTCATTTATTATGACAAGGGGGGGGGGGGGGGGGGGGGGGTGGGGGGGGATGAAGATATTGAAACTCGAAGCTTGAAATTTTAGCAGCCCCCCTCGCTAGCGGTTCAATTTTTTAGGAGCCCCCCCCCCCCCCCACCCTCTTGGTAGTCGAAAAAATATCAGACCCCACCTCCTAGTCCCCCTCCTAGCCCAACAATTTTTTCAGAGCCCCCCCTTCGGGTGTCTAAAAATTTTCGGAGCCCCCCCTCAATATCTTCATCCTCCTCCCCCCCTTGTCATATTAAATGAACTTTCCCTAGGTATGAAGCGACTGGGCGTATTACCACTCCCCCTGGATGGGATGTTAGTCCATCGCTGGGTTACCCCCAAGCAATATGTCGCCGGTGGCGCATCGGCTAAAATTTCGGCATTTTTTCTTATTGATGTGATCAAAACGTTTTCCCTTCAAAATGTTTCATAAATCAAATTCCCGTCACACCTCCACAATATCTCAATATTTGACATGGCGTGACCATTTTCGTATTCGCGGTTTGAACTGGTACTAGCTTGCAGTCGAGGCTCATGCGGGGCAATCTTTTCACATACAAGTTCCCCCGCATGAGCCTTCATTGTAAGCTAGTTCCAGTTCAATTCTGAGAATCAGAATATGGTCTATTACCTGCGCGCCTCGCTTGAGCTGGGACCGACCAATGTGCCGTACATGACGGAGTTTTCAAAATGTAACTTTTACTTTAAAAATGGCATCGTCTAGTAAGAGATCCCGAAGTAACTCAATGTTTCGAGGATTTGGATGACATTTTAGAGATACAACGACAAACGATCCAGAAGGAATTTATAGTGATGGGGAAAGCCTTTAAGCCTTTTGTATCTTTTTGGAGATTGCTTTAGCGCGGTTTCTGTAGATGTCAAGCTAGGTTGGAGATTGATTTAAGCTATAAATAGAAATGCTGATACTTCCACTATAAATAACAGCGCCGGTGAAAAGCGACATCGCTTCCTGTCCGTGTGAAGGTAAACTCCAAACTAACTGAATTAACGAGCACGCAGCTCTTACAAGGTCTTCTCTGCTTTGCTCAGAAAACAATAGAAAAAACAACACAACAATGGACCCTAGCCCTGAAAACAATAGAGCTGCGTGATACTCAGGTCCAATAAAAGTAGAGGTTGTTAAGAGCTGCGTGGTATCTGGAATTAACAGGTGAACTTTAGTAGTGGGTAGGGGATGGCTCAAATACCATTTTTTGAGCCGATTTCCAATTTGTCCTCACTTCGTTCGGAAAAATTGGAAATCGGCTCAAAAAATGGCATTTGACACCCTCCCCTACCCACTACTCGGGATCCTCGGCCTCAAAACCTCTTAAGAGGGAGTCAAATGTGTTTTTCCCCGAGCCCACCCGCAACGGCAAGCGAGGCATCACCAATTGAAGAAAGCCAAAACCCTCCATATAAACGTGACAATACCCCTCGTCAACGAACCAATGACTGCCGTTGCGTTTTTGAAAATGCGTGGGATTGAGTTGAAAGAAGGTGATGACTTATATGCAAAGAACAAAGGGACGTTCGAATACAACCCTTGCAGACATTGTGGTTTAAACTTCACCCAAGGTCATTCTCTTGTTGAGCATCAAAAATACGCTTGCAAGAATCTGAAAACAGAACCCCGCCCGAAAGAGATTTGCCCCGGCTGCAATCTAAGATTTTGCCGACAAACGGTTTCCAGACACTTAAGAAATGGTTGCCCTCCCACGAAAATAAACTCTAGAGTTTTTATACAGCGTGAGGCCGTTCGAGATGTTTTTGCCGAGTCATATGTCAGACAGCATGAACTGAATGCATGGCTTGACGCTCAAGAGCAAGAACCATTTAAAAACAAAAGCCTGGAGGCTCTCAACCCCTTACCCAGGATCCGAGATTTGAGCTTTGTTTCTGATTTCATCGAAGGCAAGACATCACTCGCAGCTTTTCAAACTGAGTTGTGTGGTTATCGCCAATTGAAAAAACATTCACCCTTCGTATACCAATGATGGCGACAACACAAGATTTCATGAACTTTCTCAAATCGAGGAACACTGGTCTGAAACAAAAGAGCGCCGACTGGCTCTCAGCCAGACAAAATACAATTGGGGCCTCTGAAGTTTCTGCTTTAACAGCCACTTCGCCGTTCGAAACGCGAAGAAGCTTGCTCTTAAAGAAAATTCAACCCCCGGTTATGCATAACAATGCGGCTTGTACCTGGGGCAATCTGTTTGAGCCGATTATACGCAAGTATTTTGAGCAAAAACATTCTGTTTCCGTTTTTGGTCACAGCATTTCTCTTAATCTGTCAAGCGAGCATCCACTTTATCGAAAGGTCACTTGTAGTCCAGACGGTTATTTCATGAATAAAGATAACACATTAAATTTGTTGGAATTCAAGTGTCCGTTCAAGCGAAAAATAGCGATGAACAGAATTCCTAGCTATTATCGCGATCAGATACAAACAGGGCTTGCTTTGAGTGGTGACATGGTCTCCAAAGGCTTGTTTGTTGACGGCTATTTCAGAATGTGTTCTTTAAACCAGCTTGAACCAAGTTTAGCTCACAATTCTTTTCTCAACGCCGGGAGAACATACAAGACAAAAAATAAATCAACTCTTGCCTGGGGGGTCTGTTATCTATTCAGCAAACAAAACATCAAGATCAATCAAGCCGAACTTATTGATCTTGGAGCAACACAAACAATTGCTTTGTTTGAACATGTCATGGGTTTAATTGCCACTAAAGAGATTTGGGTTTATTATGGCAAAATAAGAATGACGTTCACAGCCCGTGACGAAAATGCTGAATTTCTACGTTTAAACGCTATGAAAGAAGCGTTCTCTAACCCGCGTAGAGAAGGGCCAAAACCTGTTGCAATGTTCGCTTGGAAATTGCTCGATCTCACTGAAATTTGGGAGTTTAAAAAACCATATTTCTTGAGGGACATTCAAAGACCTATCGAATGCTTCCATGAAAACCTATCAAAATTGAAAGGAAGAATCAGAAATTATACTTACACCGAGGACTCTGCCACAACTCCAAACACAGGCGATGACAAGGCCGTTTTGGAAGCCTTTCTAATGAAGCAAGCGGCAATGCTTACTCCAGAGTTCTGAATGCATTATTCCATAAAAATTCGTTTTTGATTATCATCGCATCAGACATCCATTGTTGTCTAAGATAATTTATAATCACTCGTTGCGGGGCTTCAAGCGGTGTTATAATGTTCAGGATTTTGTAGATCACAAACGTATAAGATATTCTCGGAAGCCGAGCTTCTATTTGTTTGAAGATACGTTTCGTTTCATTGATTTGATCGAGAGTCAACTGCACAGGCAGAATTTTGAGCTTTTTTATAAGCCGGTTCAAAGCATAACCAAATACATAACTTCGTCCCGGCCGATGGCTTTGTCTGTGGAAATTGTTTTGCTGCGTACATGCCTGAGCATCATCGAGCACTTCCACACGGCCGCATCTTTTACAATAAAGTTCACAAGAATTGATTGATTGAAAAAAGGAGCCACCACAGTCATAACAAGACGGGAGTCTTCGGTCCCAGCGTTCAATCTCCATGTCATTGTAATGTTTTTGTAGATATTGCTGCCCAATCTCTGCCAACCCCACATCTTCGCATAACTGATAAAGTTTTTCCGGCAGGCACAAACGGTGTATTTCTTTTGTGTAATCGCTGTCGTATAGCGAGCGAAGGATGGCAAATTTGTGTTCTTTGTCAAGTTCATTGAGCCGTACACCAAACTCAGTCATGTTTATTTTAGGAGATTACAATTTTTCAATTGGGGGGTTTCCCGTGACTTCCGGTATTGTTGTGTCTCGGGCCGTATTTAGAAAATTACAACTTTTCGAAGCTTCTCGAACATACCGAAGCGCCCCACAAATACCGAAGCGCCCCAACTTTGTTGAAAAAAGTTTTTCTGGGGCGCTTCGGAATTTATTTTTTGAAAAAGTTTTTGTGGGGCGCTTCGGTATTTATTTTTTGAAAAAGTTTTTTTGGGGCGCTTCGTTATTTGTGGGGCGCTTCGGAATTTATGGGCAGGATTTTTCCCTCAAGATTTGTAGATTAAAACCTGAATTTAATCTCTCAAATCGGACTTGGATGCTGCGGTGAGAAGACTTATCTTTTTTTGAAACTCTTGTTTGACTTCCTTGCGAAGTTCGTTTTTGAGTTTCTCGAGGTCTGGCGCTTGTGTTTGAGTGGCAACGTCTTTTTTTGCCCTAACACCATCCCTGATTGCAGCTTTGAGTTCGTGATATTTCTCCACCTCACGAGTAATTATGGCGAATTCTGCATCACTGATCCTCTTGTCTTCCAGAGCCTTTGAGACCAGATCATTGACAGAGTTGCGTTTAGCCAGGGCCAGTGTATATATTTTCTCGTGTTTTGTCACTTTTCGCTCTAATCGCTTGTTAGCAGCTGTAAAGCCAACAGAGGATAGCTCACAGAGGGTCGCGACGCCGGCAAGTGCTGGACTTGCAGTTATTCCGAACCCAGTCAATGCAGTGGCTAGGGCCCCTGATGACAGCCCAACAGAAAGCGACCCAAGGCCAACCGCCGAGTAATGAACTAAGGATTGGGTTCGTTTATATTTTTTTGCGACTTGTCTGTAATGCTCGGCTTCGTCAGACAACTCCTTAAGCAAGTCAGAGATCTTTTTGAGCCGGAAGTCTTCTGCATTGATTTGAGTGATCCCAAGGTCAGGGTATATCTTTTGTGTATGGCCGTATTCGGGGGCCGATGGAAGCACGTTCGCAGAACTCATGGTGTGGGGTATATATATGATTTTTTAATTTATCTCTATGTCAAGATCAAAAGGTAAGCCGTTGAAGTCGAATAGGTTTCTATGTGCGTCTTTGATTGAAATTGTTAAACTATGAACAAAATTGGTAGATGCTGTCCTAATAAAGGCATGCTGTGTTGTTTCCCAATATTTAATTAAATCGTTGGGAGCGAACTCAGCATTAATGAAAATTTTTGCTAAAACAGACGAAGGCTTGCCATTAACTAAGCTTTGTTCTTTATCAACAAGATCACAGTGAATGTAATAGAAGTCTGGTGCCACTAAATTATTAATGTATGTCGGCCCAGACTGTAATTTAGGACCCACACCTAATAATTTAGACAAAGCAGGATTTAATTCTACCTCATTAGGAAAATTTTTGTGTAAAATTATTAACGAGTTGACTTCATCGGTTTGGATGCTTAATTTTACCGGTTGCGAATAGAATAGGTGGTTTATATGATTGCTCAAGTGAACTGGTGAGTAGTTCCCTGGGGGTAATGTCAAGACAGTTCCTGTTTTATTTCCATCAGTGGTAAACCATGTTATTGTTCCCTCTGTTTTCAAATTATGCCACGATTTGTGAAACGTGCACCAGATAAGCCGGATGGTGCTCGGCTTCAGAAGCGGTTGATCAAAGTAAATGGTGTAAGGATTCGAATGTGTGCTGATTCTTAGCATAACCATTGCACTGTTGTGGGTATATATATGATTTTAATTTATCTCGATTTCAAATTCCAAAGGCGCACCATTGAAGTTGAAGAGGTCATTGTTCTCATCCCTCACTGACAGTGTTATGTTTTTTACATAATCACTAGACGAGACGTCACGCAAGACGTTCTGTTGTGTTGTCTCGTAAAACACCTTCTCAAAAGCTTTTCCACGAATATCAAACCGAGCCAAAACTGTCGAAGGCTTCCCATTAAGGAGGTTTTGTTCTTTATCAACCAGATCACAGTGGATGAAGTAAGTGCTTGGTGCCGTTAAACGCTTGACGAAGGTTATTAGCATCAATACAGGTCTTATGCCAAGCAATTCTGCCAGATTGTCACTAAGCGTCACACTGCTGCTGTTATTATGAATGACCATGGCCCCATATGGCCTGTTTGTTTCAATTGTTAGATTTAAACGGCTATTAAAGTTTTTTAGGCTTTCAAAGTCTTTCGCTAAACTCTCAAGAGTGTGATGGCCTGGAAGTAAGGTTGAACCACGTGATGAACCATTAGGGGTAGGGACTGTTGGTGAAATCTGTGCTTCTTCTTTCAAATTATTCCACGAGTTGAGAATTGAGCAAGAGACAAGACGTATGTATCTCGGTTTCGGCAGTGGGTGGTCGAAATAGATCGTGTGAGGGTTTGAAGCCGTGACAATTGTTAACACAACCATGACAGATGCGAGTATATAAGAACATTTTGAAATATAAATATATACAATCATGTTTGGCAGACGGCCTGGTGGATTTAATCCTAATTCAAATCTTGGCATAAACATCGGTGGCCACAATTACGGCCCCCCACCTTCTTTTAATTCAAACCTAAACGTCAATAGCCATCCTCCATATAAGCCACCACCCCCTGATCCTGAAATAGCTTGGTTGAGTTCGCCGGAGGCTGCCAAGCTCTACGCCGCGGCCAAGGCTAAGGCGCTCTCAGACTTCAAAAAGCGTTTCCCTCGCGCCGATATGTCTCATTTTGAAGTGCAAGTAGAGTATGGTGCCGACCACAAAACCGCCACAGGAGAAGTGCTTTACAAAAAGGCCCCTGGCTCCTGGGGGCTAATCACAGAAATGCCCCACAAAGATTGGACTGGCGCCGAAAGAGACGCTCTTGGCCTTGTCTATGATGGCGGTTTCCCTTATCAGTTATCGTTGGGGCAAAAAATGTTGTCAATCCCAGCTATTGCTTTCTCCACCACAATAGACAAAGACATGATGATTGGCGCAATCTTGAATGACAAAGAGCAAAGGATTTACGTCACTCCAACTGAGTATTTCACAACAAAATGCAGAAATATCTTCAGGGACACGCAGATATCCTTCACAACCGCCAAATATGGCCGAAAGTGGATGGGTGGCCCTCATATGAGTTTTTGGCCGCAACAACTCTCTTCCGCGCTGTGGTGTGCAACAACAGGCTGTGGAATCTCGCGTGACATTCTCTTCGATAAGAACTCCAGTCTAACCCTAACCACACAGCTCCGGTCGTTTTACCGGTTTCACGTTTATTTCACAACAAGGCGAATACTCTACCAGATGGGTGGGGAACAAAGCGTGAGTGCTTTGCCAGACGACCCCCCATTTAACCAGAAAGACAACAAATACAACATCGACGCGTACAAGAAGCTTTGCATCGAGTTCGGTATCGACCCCAGTTCTGACTTCCGTTACACATATGGCAAGAACCACGGTCTAGGGAATGTCTACATTTGGGCTTATGGAGAGGGCCCCATCTCTACCGATTACACTTATCCAGACTCTGATTTAGCTCTGTTCGATGATGAGCGCGTAACTGACAGAAAATACCCCAACTTTAAAGTCAATGGAATAACTTACGTCCGCAACGACCAAGGGGCGGACACCCAGTTCGAGCACTTTGTGCCAAATTACGCACAGGGGCTAACACAGCCAGGGCTCGCGCGTATGAACCAATCAATCGAGGCCTTTGTGTACTGCATTCTTGGTTCACAAGCCAAAACCCGCAGCAGCATCATTGGAAAAGGAGGCCGGGCGTTCGAAACGCAGAGAGTATTCCTCACCCATCTAGAGGAGGCCATAATCCTGAACGACATTGCAACAAGCGTACAGCGATACCAGCTTGCCATCCAAGCAACGAAAGTGCGCTTAGACTTTGCGACAGCACCCGGAAGCTGGCTCATGCCCTCGCGCATGATTATCAACACAGAGAGCGTGATCGGGTATAACAACAATCTGCAGGAGGCAACACAAGGGATGAAGTTGGGCGTGAACAGTGGTGTTAATCTGGGCACAAAAAAAGCCTCCCTTCGCCGGTTGGACGGTGGACCGACAAAGATAAATCCACCAAACAGTCACCCATCAAACCCGATACATCTCCAGGCCACACAGGCACAGGGCATCGCGCCCACACCCACACCCACACCACAACCCACACCAACACCACAACCAACCCCCGCACCCACACCACAACCACAGCCAGACCCGCATCACGTCTCCAAGGCACTGGTTGGTGTGGGTGCGCTTTCTTTGGCAGGGCTTTTCGTTTGGTTGAGATAAGTGTGTTCAAGACTTCGCACGCTTGGTGATCCTTTCAACAAGGAAGGCCACCACGGCAAGGATGAGCAGCCAGGCGTGTTCACCCAGAAAGGAGATGACCGACCCAGCCGCTTTGAAGATGAAGCTCACAATTGAGCCAATGAGGCCAGGCAGGGCGCTGGCTGCCTTTTTGGCAAGCTCTTTAAGCCCATTTCCAATAGCCTTGGTGGCCTTTGCCAGGCCGTTCAAGGTGGCGAGTACAACAGCGCTGATGGTGATGCCGGCTGCCAGAACAATCGCTTGCAGAGTCCACCCGTATTTCTTGAAGATTTCTCTGACCCTCTCTCTCAAAGACAGGGCTTGTTCACGCACCTCAACCTGTGGCCGGAGCCTTGCCAGCTCTTCTTCTCGCTCAGCAACCCGGGCTTCCGCTGCTTCTCTTTCAGAGGGAGAAGTGTTCTCATCCTCTATCACGCGCTTGTCCTCCTCGTTCTGCCGTTCAAGCTCGGCTTCTCTTTCGTTTAACTCATCAAGAGGTTTAGTTGAGTTTAGCCTTGCTTCAACTTCATTTCTTTCCTTCTCTTTGGCAGAAAGGCGTGTTCTGAGTTTGTCAACCTTTGCCTGTTCTTGGTCTCGTTGTTTTTGTATTTTTTGAAGGGCACCTACTTCTTTTTTCTGGTTTTCAAGATCTCGTTGAAGATTCTTTTTCATCCGTTTTAGGCGGTCTATCTCGGCTTGATTTTCAACGCTTGAACCGTGTTCCTGCTCCAGATTGTCAATCCTCGCTTGAGTTTGCTCAATTCTGTTTCTGAGGTTTTGCACCTCATTTGCTGCTTGTTGTTGTTCCACAGCAGCCCTTTCATTCTCCTTCAGTTGTTTTTCTGCCTCCTTCAATCTTTGTCTTTCTTCCCTTATTGAGGCATCCGCTTCAGAGACAATCTCTTCAGCGCTTGGGCCAAGAGCTTTTTTGAACCTGTCTGTGAATGATTTAAGAAGGCCCGACCCATCTTGTTTGAAAATGGGAGTCTCGCCACCCTTTGACCCAAAGGAAACTATTTTCTCTTTATTTCCTGGTTTTTTGCCGTAACCAATTGGGCCTAATCTGTCTAAGGATACTTTTGGAAAGCGCCTTTTGAACCAGGCCATAGCTTTATCAATACTTTTTGCTTTTTCAATTGCGTCTGAGAAGTCACTAAGAAGAGGGACGGTTGGAGGATCATCTGGCAGACCACTCTGCTCAGTAGGCATGCTAGACATTTCATGCTGTTCACCGCCATGGTATGGAGTGGATGTGTCAGCGCCTGGTTTATAAGGTTGACTTTCTTCGCGAGGCATTGTTTGCATTTCATGCTGCTCGCCAGGGCGATATGGGGTGGATGTACCGCCTGGTTTAAAGGGTTGCGTGGTGTCGGGCCCGGTGTCTTGGGTCAATCGGCGGCGTTCTTCTGGGGTCATTTGATCCCACCTGACTTCAAACTCGTCCTCGTCATCGTCATCATCGCCATCCTCTGTGCCTGGGATGGGGGTTTCCTCAGTTGCCTCAGTTGGTTCATATTCGCCTTCGCCGCCTGTTGCCATCGTGGGTATATAAATATAAATTTTAAAAACACAAATATATACCATGGCTGTGCAACCGAATTTACTTCCATCTCACAGTGAAAAGACACTGGGCGCCATGAAGGCAGAGCGAACCGTCAAGCGCATCACATTCAACCCCTCTGAGGCCAACCCCGGCGAGACACTTTATGTCTCGGTGCCCATTCTGGGCACTGACGATGTCCTTGTGTCCGGCTCGCTGGCCCTGGCATTCAACATCAGGCTAGCCGGCGGCCATGCAAACAACTATCTCGTGCAAAATGTTTCTCGGGCCCTGGTTGACAGGTTCGTTGTAAAGTTTGCAGCCACCACTGTCCAGGACACGGTTGGATACGACATCTACAAGATCTTCGAAGACCTCTTCCGATCAACCGACGAGCGGGACAATATGCTTATGGAGGGCATCCAGAGTGTGGATTTGTGCAAGATCCGCTCTGGTGCTGGCGACAAGAAGACCTCAGGCGTGGATGCTGAAACCAAGCTGGAGACAATATACAAGAATAAGTATCGCATCAAGCTGGATCACCAAATCTTAACTGATCACGGAGTCCTATATCCTCAAGCACTGTTAAACGATCTGATCTTCGAACTAACCCTTGCCCCCGCAAACCAAGTTGTCCGTGGCTCAGACACAAGCAAGCTCGTGTATAAGTTGGAAAACATCCAGCTGGAGTATGAGACGATCAGAAGTAAGACTCTGGCCGACGCAGCAACAAGCACTTACACCAGTGGCAAGGAGTTCGCTTATGACCTGGTAATGCGAGATCGGGTGCATCCCTTCTCAAAAAGTGGTGACACTCGGCTGAATCTTTGGGTTAACCCACAGCGCCGGTCTCTCAAGGGCATCCTCTTGCTGTTCATCAACCCCTACACGGCTGGTGCCAGGGACTCTGAGAACTATTTCAATCCCGACATCACCAAAGTGAAGGTCACAGTCAGCGGTGTTCCAAACAGGCTTTACAACGAGGGCATCAGCGGTACAGACATGTGGAGAGAGATAACCCGACATTTTACCCCACATACGGATGGCAGGCCTAACATGAACTTGACCAAATATCTCACAGGCAACAAGTTTGGTCTCTGGATTGACCTGCGGACCATGGCTGACACATCCCTGTACGGCGACGGCCAACGGCTCGTCAACACACAGGATGGCGTGCAACTCGAGATCGAACGAAACGGCACAGGCTCTGGAAACGCACTCTGCCACATCTTCACCCTCTCAGACTCACAGATGAACATCATGGACAGGCAGCTGGAATCTATACAGTATTAATATACCATAGCCACAAACAACAAGATCAACTTTATTGCCAAGCCGGCTCCCCTGCCATCCACCGGATATCTGTCACACAATAAAATACAAAGACTTCTGGCAATGGCCCCCTCCCCTCCAGTTTGCGAACCAACTAATATAGGTGTTGGGTATGGACCCAAGAAAGCTGCCATTCAATGCACTAATCGTGGGCCCCACTAACTCTGGCAAGACACAGTATCTTCTCTCCCAACTGGTGGCCCCTTTAGGGGTTGTTTTGATTACATCGTTTTATTCTGCCCCACATTTGTCAAGAACAAGACATACGATGGCTTCGTGGATCGCGATCCGAACATCTTCGTCATCGTCTGCCAACAACACGAGATCGAAGACTGGTTGAGGCTGGTGAGCTTCTTTTTCACATGCACCAACACTTTATTCATTCTTTTTTTTATTTTTTATTTTTTTTTATTTTTTCTGACTTTATTGACAAACAAAAAAATAATACAATGTGACATTTAAATTACACAACAAAACAGACAATAGGGTGAACAGATAAACATATAGATAATACACACACTCTACGACTATATCATTTATTACCAACTATATTAACTCAAATAAAAGGGGTAAGTATCCATTTCTTTTTAACAAAATCCTTCTTACTTATACAATTTTCCGTTCCATATTTACTTATAATTTTGTGTCGGAATCCTTCAATCTTCGGAAGAATTTGATTTCTTCTACAATCCCATAGAAACAGTTTCCCAATTATTATAAAGTAGTTTAGCAATCTAAGCAAAGGGCTTGTAGTAACATTTATTATTCCAAGCAAAACATTTTGTAGAGTAAGGTGAACTTGCTGATTTGAGAGAAGGCACCAATAGGATTCGAACTCATTCCAAAACTTCTTGGAATGAGAGCATAAGTAGAGTAAGTGATATAGCGATTCCGATTGGGTTTGACAGAAAGTACATAAATCATTCGTTCTGAAACCTATTTTGTATAACTTGGTGTTGGTGTAAAGAATTGAATTAAGTACTTTATACTGGAAGGCTTTAACATAAGATTCAAATGCAACACAATGGGGTAATTTGAAAACTAGTCTTAATTGTTCAGTTGAGAT
This sequence comes from Dendrophyllia cribrosa, assembly GCA_024195265.1. NCBI lineage: Eukaryota > Metazoa > Cnidaria > Anthozoa > Scleractinia > Dendrophylliidae > Dendrophyllia > Dendrophyllia cribrosa. The sequence continues at coordinate 12,025,557 of JAJLRJ010000006.1, read as the reverse complement.
AAGAAAATCATTTTGTAGCTTATTAACAATGTTAGGAAGTTGTGCTTTGTTCCTAACCAGTAACTTATAGTAATCTTTCGACTTCTTTATCATCGCATCAAATATACCATCGTCGATCAAGAAAGATGGAGAAGTTATAGGTGGGGACAGATGTTTAAATTTTAACGATGACGGTATGGATTGCCGAAGGCCTGCCCATTGAAGAATGTTGGTCTTCTTTATTTTGTTAGAAACAGTATTATAAGAATCGGTAATGTTCAAATTGAATAAAAGATCATGAATATAAATAATTCCAGACTCAAAGTAATTTTTGTAGTAGACAGGTTTTTTATCTATTCTTATTTCTTCATTATTCCAAATGATATTTTTCCAGTCATCTTTTGAAGCAAAGGTTTCTCGGAATTCTGACCACCACACCAGGAGTTCACGGTAAAATTGACTTTGAATTGTACATGTGTAGTCAGGAATCTTATAATTGCAGCTAAAAAAAAAGAGACCTCCGAAGGATTTCAGTTGATATTGCAGGTACCTCTTCCAAGTTCCATCAATGCCGTTAAATATTCGTCTCAACCAAGCCAATCTTAATGATTTGACGAAACAATCTAGATCAATCATTTTCAACCCCCCTTCCTCGTATTCATTGATTACTGAAATTCTTGTCACCTTGTCAGTGCCTTTCCATAGGAATTTAAATAATAATTTATTTAATTCTGAAACTAACTCCTTAGGTGTGGGCAGTAGTGAACAAACATAAACAAACTTTGGAATGAGAAAGGATTTAATTATAGTCACCTTGCCATAAATCGACAGGCCTCTGGAGGACCAGATATTAATTAACTTTTTTATAGAATCCAATCGTTCAATAAAATTCTTTTCTTTAAGCAATTTTTGGTCATAAGTGAAGTACACTCCCAGCGCTTTAATTGGTTCTTCGGGCCACTTGATACCAAAAGGTTTTTCTTTACAATGTCTTGAAGATCCTATCCATTTACCTTCAGTTTTTGAACAGTTAATTTTAAGGCAAGAAAAGCTTTCAAATAAAGTTAATAACTCAAAAAGGTTTTTAGCTGACTCTGTATCAGCTAAAATTGCCGTTGTATCATCCGCATATTGCAAAAGTTTTGTTTCCTCATTTCCAATTGTTATTCCTTTAATCGCCTCGTTTTGCCTAATGGCAATTGCCAATGTTTCCACAACAACAACAACAAAAAGATAAGGAGACAGTGGGTCTCCCTGTCTAACACCACGCTCAAGAGTAAAGTAGTTGGAAGACACACCATTGTTCATGACACAACTCTGTATGTTGTTATAGAAGGTTTCTACCCAGCGAAGGATATCTGAACCAAAATTGAAAGCCTTAAGACAATCAAGAAGGAAATTCCATTCCACGCTATTAAAGGCTTTTTGGAAATCAATAAATAACATTAGACCAGGGATGTCTTCATTAACAGTGTAATCCATTATGTCGTAAACAGATCGAATTGTTTCTCCTATAAAGCGATCATTGATAAATCCTGTTTGATTGTAATGAATAATGTCAGGTAATACATTTTTAATCCTTGTGGCAATCACTTTGGACATTATTTTCATGTCTACATTAACAAGCGATATAGGACGCCAATTTTCCAGAAGAGTCCTATCTTTACCTTTCTTTTCAATAAGGGTGATAACTGCCTGTTTTTGTGAACAGGACATTTCACCCTTTTCAAAACAATCATTTACACATTTAATAAAACTTTCACTAATTAATGGCCAGAATTTTTTGTAGAATTCGATGGGGATGCCATCATTTCCTGGGGTTTTGTTGTTATGAAAGCTATCAAGAAGACGATAACATTCTTCCGAAGAAATTTTACCTTCACAGGATATTTTCTGTTCTTCAGTAAGTTTAGGGATGATTAACTCAAATAGAAACGTCTCTTTTTCCTTTTCAGAATTTACAGTATTGTAGCTAGTTTGGTACAATTCTCTGTAGAAACGTTCTTGTTCTTTTAGTATGTCGATAGGATCTGTTTTGATTACGCCATTTATAAGTAGTTTTCGTATGTGTTTTTTAACATGATTTCTTTTTTCCAAGTTTAAAAAGTATTTTGTACTTTTTTCTCCATGTTCATGCCATCTAGCACGTGCGCGTATAATGATTCCTTTTGTCTTCTCTTCATAAAAGTTTTCTAAATTCTCTCGAGCCACATTAAAAAGGGTAGCGTTGTCATCACTCGGATTATTTTCAAGTAAGTCCTTTGCCTTATTTAATTCGTTTTGGAGATTTATTTCCTCTTTATTCCTTTCCTTCGCTTTTCGCTTTGAATGATGAATAGCGTGGGCCCTTATGTTGTATTTAATCCAATCCCAAACAAAGCGATTGTCAGAAAGTTCTCTCTGTCCTTCTATTGTCCATATAGGGATCATTTCAGTTACACTATTTACGTATTCTTCATCTTCCAATAAAGAACAGTTCATTTTCCATATCCCAGGGCCTTTGTGCTCTTTTCCTAGGTTTTCGAATTCTATGGAAATTGCATCATGGTCTGTCCTAACGGCAGGAACTATTTCGGTTGATGAAACGAAATCGCTTAGGTTGTTTGAAATCAACCAATGGTCTAGACGACAAAAAATTCTGGGCGATCTTTGACTCCATGTAAAGCTCTTTGTATCCGGATTTTTTATTCTCCAAATATCGACTAGATCAAGTTTGCTTTGGAAGCAGTCAATACTAGATGTGACTGTTTTCCTTTTAGTAAGTATGCCTCCTTTCTTATCAAGTAGTGGATTAAGGGGGCAATTTAAATCTCCTCCCAAAATTATGTTATCTTCAGAGTCTAGATTTTCGTTATGCAGAGTGGCTAGTAAATTATTAAAGAAATCAACAAGAGCGTTGTCTTTGTTTGGCGCATAAACATTTATCAACACATAGGTTTTATCTTCAATATTAGCTTTAAGAATAATAAAGCGTCCCAGCGGATCTATAATCTTTTGTTGGATATTACAATCAGCACCATTTTTAATCAGGATTGCAACTCCACGTGAATTGGAGCTACCGTGAGAAGTTATAATATCAGCGCCCCATTCATTTTTCCATTGAGCTTCTGATGTTATTGTGGAGTGAGTTTCTTGTAGGAAAACAAAATCAGCCTTGCGTTTTCGGCACCAAGTAAAAAGCGTTCTTCTTTTTTGGAAATTACTCAAGCCCTTTGTATTCAGCGATAGCAATTTGAAAGAAAATCATTAAATAAAAGTGGGATTATAGAAGATAATAAACGGAAAACAAATCCAAACATATACAAAACTGACCGCAAATTTAAACAACGTAATATGGATACGAAATGTGAATAATTTAAATATAGTTGATAATTAGAAAATACAGAAACTAGAATAAAAGTATCACACATAACAGAAGGCATAATGCTGCCCAAAATTTCACACAAATTACAGTTCAAAAGCTTTTGTTTGAATAAGCCGAGTAACTGAACTGAACCGCAACGAATTCCCTACATTTCCTATGAATGAAAATGTTCCTTTAAAACACACAGTCAAATACATATAAACTACGCCGTGTTGTGTGCGCTTGATTTTAGCAATTTAGTTTACTGTACTCAAAACGTTTTCAGAAAGGTAATGTTTATCCGTACCGATTAACTGCAAATGAGTCACATTATTAATAACATTGGTTATGCTTCCGACTATTCAATTTAATGTGGCACTTTATATTCCTCCGGCAAGTTAGCAATGGAATATCTTTCATTTCCTATAATAAGCGTGCGTCCAATGACTTTAACATCACTCTTTCCACTTGCTTTAGCCTTGATCACTTTATTCATTCTTGATGACTGCGCCGCCTCCAAAGATGTCAAAGGCCGCACGAGCCAGCTGGTCAATCTTGGGTTCAGTGCAAGGCATGACGGCATATCCGTGTGGGTCTTGACCCAGCAAATCACCAGCATTGCCAAGCCATATCGTGATAACATTGCAGCGATCGTGCTCTTTTACACGCCCTCCAGCAAGACAACCAAAGCCATATTCGAAGATTATGCCGGCGAGCTCTCCCACGAGGAGTACAAAGAGTTTATTGCAAGGCTCAAATCCCGCAAGTTCTCCCACCTGGTTTTCTCTTTGAGGCACCCGTATGGAATTGAGTACAAGGTTTAAACACACACATATATACCATGAATGCGCCAACAAGGCTACACAAGCTCACTGTGCTTTCACAGCTTTTGGATGAATTGCACAAACACACCCTTGAGGTGCAAAACAAAATTATCAAAGCCGCTGGTGAGGAAGATCTGCGCCTCATGCTTCTGGCCAGATATCCCTTGCGGCTGAATTCTATGCCAGACACCATGGCGGGGCTTATACGAGAGCTTGAAATCATTTTGCCAGACATCAAGAGAATTATTGAAAAATAAAAAACACATATATACCCTGATGATGGCAGAAGCTGCTGAAGACCAGGCCGTTTTCGAAGTAATGCAGATGCTAGAGGCCACCCCTGGTGCCGCACCTCCCACAGGGCTAGTTGGAGACAATGACATTCCTGTCAAACGGGAGAAGCTGGCAATCCTTGTTTCAACTGGCAAGGCCAAAGAAGCCATCGGCGTGCAGCTCACACACGATCATGTCAAGCGGTTGTCAGACAAGGACGTTGACAAGTACTGCAAACGGTACGAGGCATACATCGGCAACAAGACAACCGAATCCCTAGTTGATTCAGCCATCATGCTCATATCCAAAGGCGTTGGAATGGTGGCCCACGTTGAGGATGTGGTGGAATTGCAGAAAGAACTCAAGAACGACTACATCATCAACCAGGAGCTGTCAAATCTTGCTGGGGCTATTGCCGTGCGATGCGGACGATGGCTGGCGCTTGCCAATGCTGCTCTCATCACAACAAAACACATCAAGTTTGAACGAGAGCCTGATCACAAGCCTGACTTGATAGAATTGGAACCCCAACCCACACATCCAACCAGAGACAGTGAAGGCTATCCACTTGAGGGACTTGATGAAGTTGGGTTGGGACCTGTGGCGACCTCTCAGCAACATTGAAGAAACCTGGCAGCAACCTTGAAGCAACCTGGCACATCTAAAAATAAAACTCACATATATACAGGATGACCACACCACTCGAGACGATCCCTGAAGAAACTCCAACTCCAACTCCAACACCTGCCCGTGTTACCTCTGAGGCTCCGAAAACAAAGCCTGCAACAGAAAAGAACCCCGGCCGCGTTGCTTCTGGCAAAAGGCTAGCAGAACGCAACCGCATGGCCCGGGAAGCCAAGAAAAAGGCGCAAGCACAAAAGCCTGCACCCTCAACAAGTGAAAACAATTCTCCAACAAGTGGTGCAACAAGTGACACAACAAGTGACAGCAACAGCAACTCAATCGTTTATATTCTGGGGGTTGGTGGGTTGATTGTCTCTGCTGCAGGTGTTTATTACCAGCGCGAAGCTATAATGCAAAGGCTTGGGCGCAAACCAAACACACCACCAGCAAACACCCCCCCAGCAACACAACCAGCAACACCCCCATCTCGAATTCCGGTAAGACAAGGAATAAAAAATATGGAATAAAAAAACATATATATACTGACACCATGAATCCTTTCCAAGCTTTGATGAATTCTGCTTCAATCGGAGGTGTGTTTCTTCTTTGGTTTGGACTTACTTCTGCCGCCTTTGATACAGTTTGCGGTTTAGCCCTGAATAGGCACAACAGACCCGAGCCCAGGCCAGAGCCCGAGTCTGAGTCTGAGTCTGAGTCTGAGACCGAGGAATTCCGATTCATTCTAGTCAAGGCGCCACAAGCCCGAATCGAGGTGCCCCGAGTCCAAGCCGAGGTCCGAGACATTCTTGTCGAGGAGCCACAAGCCCAAGACGAGGAGCCCCAAGCCCAAGACGAGGAGCCCCGAGCCCAAGACGAGGAGCCCCGAGCCCGAACCCGAGGTCGAGGTCGAGTCAGAGGTCGAGTCTGAGTCAGAAAAATAAAAAATCATATGTATACTGGACACAAACCATGTCTGACAACAAGCTTGTGAAGTCTATCCTCGACGCCGCAACAATCACTGGCCTTGTCGCTGGTATTGGTTGGATTGGGAAAAAGACAATTAAAGAGAGCTTCACTGCCGACCCCAGTGCGAGTTTAATGAATTATGTCAAGTTCACAGCCGTCATGGCTGGCACCATCGCGCTGAAGAAATATCTCGAGGACCAGAAAATCCTCCCAGACAACTTGTAAAACCATATGTATACACAATGGCTTCGATCGCAATAATGGCCCTTGGCGCTGTTCTCAATGCGGCCGCTTTCACGGGCGGCAATTATCTCGCAAAATATCTGTCTGGTGATAACGGAAAGGCAGCAATGGATGAGAAAATCCGTCACGACCACGCCCTTGAACAATACCAAGCGGCTTACGCCAAATACCAGAAGGACCGTACCAAGCTCTTCGACTGGATTGCAGCCAATGATCGGAAAGAACACCAAGCTAGCAAAAACTTCCAAACCACCGACCAAGCCCTGGTCTTGTTTAACCAGATGCACCAAACGCAACCAGATAAACAAATCAAAGACAACAAAGAGCCTGTCTTCTCTGACTTCTATAAGCCCAGTCCACAACAGAAGAATGGTGAACTTGTGTTCATTGGTGGCACCCTGCTTGCGGGTGGGTATGCGGCTTATCGCTTTCTTTAAACAAACATATATACCCCATGGAGGCCAAACTCTCAAAGATCTATTACAGACCGAAAGGGTATTGGAAAGGTCTTGCCGCTGTTAAAAAGCTAGCTGCAGCGGCAAAGGTCTTTGATGATGTCGCAAAGAAATGGCTGGTCAAACAAGCCCTTTGGCAAGTTTACCTCCCAGCGCCACGCCATATCCCTCGACCCAAGTTTGATGTCTCATCACCCAATGCAGTGCATCAAGCAGATCTTCTCTTCCTGCCCCACGACAAACTTCCACACGGGAGAAAGGTTTACAAATACGCATTAACCCTTGTGGATGTGGCTTGCCGTTACAAGGCAGCAGAGCATCTGACTTCGAAAGAGTCTGAAGAAGTCTCAAGGGCATTTCAGAAGATTTACAGACGTGGGCCTTTGAAATGGCCTCAACTCTTGCAAGTTGACCCTGGGAAAGAGTTTATGGGGGCTGTGACTAAGACAATGGAAAACAACAAAACAACCATTCGTCGCGGTCGGGTTGATATCCACAGAGACCAAGCAATTGTGGAGAGATTCAATCGCACCCTTGCTGAAAGGCTGTTTGGTTATCAGTATGCCGTTGAAATGAATATGCCCTCTGGCCGTTCGACTGCATGGGTCAAAAGACTGCCAGATGTTGTCTCGGCCTTGAACAATGAAGTAACAAGACTCACTGGCAAGAAGCCCGCTCAAGCAATCAAAGAGAAAGCCATTTCTTCCAAGCCTGCGACTCCATATGCTAGGCCTGTGGGGGTGAATGAGAAGAAGCTCCCACCCCGGGTGAGTGTGAGATATTTGTATCAGCCTGGCGAGCTGGAAGGGGGCGGAAGGCGTGCGACTGATCCCATCTGGTCTTTGAAGGTCCACAACATTGAGAAGGTTGTCACCAAGCCAGATGCACCTGTCGTTTATTATCTCTACGACGGCCCCAAGAGAGGGTTTGTTCGTGAGGAGCTGATGGTTGTGCCCCCGGGCACTCAGTTGCCCCCAGCTGGGTTGTGAAACTCAATCGGTTCTGTGTGGATGCCGTCTGGCAGCACCCAACGCTTGTCGTAATAAGCAGAGAGGCCCAGCTTGTGCTGCTCGTAAGTGAACATGGCACCGTTGTGCATTCGGAAGCCCCTGTTGGTGGCCATGTCCCTGCCCCCCTGCAAGGCTCTTTCGTACCTTTCCCAGCAAAGCTCGTTCTGCTTCTTGTTGACGCCCTTGGAGGACATCTTGGCCTCGCCGCTAGGCTCGTTTTCGACATAATAACACTTGCTGCACAGGGCGATGGCCCGTGTGCCTTCCTTCTCAAGCTTGAACAAGCCAGGCTCTCTGCCGCTCCACTTGTCCCAAGCCAACCAATTCTTCTTCTCCGCCTCGAACTGGGCGCGAAGTTCCGGGCGAACGGCCTCTTCCAGAGTGTCGTGCGCAAGAGCGAAGTACATGCTGTCCGTGTCCATCTGGATGAGCTCGAAGTCGCGCCTGTCGATGAAGTAATCTAGGAAGTCGTAATAGAACTCCAGCATGCGAAGCTTGGCAAGTTGGTACACAACAATGCCCACTTGAAAGGGACGGTCGATTGTGACCTTTTGCTTTCGCAGCTCGATCTTGTAAGCATCTCCAATCTCTTCAAGATCTTCGAACAAGGGTGAGCGGAGATGCTTGTCGACCTCGTCCTCGTCAATTGTGTACAACGTTCTTGTCTGGCGCTCCACGGCTTCGATGAACTTGCCATAAGCACTGTTGCCAAGGAGCTTGGACACATCAGCAAGAAGGGCCTTCTCCTTGTCAGCGTCGCCTTTCCTTCGGCAGTCGGCTACCTCGCGAACGAACCAGGCGAAGAGCTTTTTGGACATGTAATCGATCGTGCGGTAGACTGCCGTGATCTTGAGTCCGATGTTGAGATACCACTTCAAGAGGGGTGCGTAGATCAGCATCTTTTTCGCTGACAACACCCCCAGAAGCTTTTTCTGGTCGGGAAAGCGGGTTCGGCCACTTTCTTGGAGGTAATCGTGCATATGCTGTGGAACAAATTCGTCAGGCACTGCTTGGTTGATGAAGAGCGGGGGAAACTCTTCGAACTGCTCCCACAACTCTCGAGGACCTTCGATGTCCACTTCCGCAAACCCGAACCATCCGCCTGTATGCAGCTTCAGATTCATTTTGAGAGCTCTCGCTGCCTGCACCGGGGAATTGTAATGCACAACCTTCTCTTTACCACAGGGCATCCCCTGCAGCATCGTGCTTGGGTAAAGGGAGTTTGCATCGAACCCCACAATCCGTTTCGTGATGCGCGCTAAGTCGCCGTATTTGTGAGAACGGATGCGGGTTTCGCCGCGCACGTGTTTGCGGGTGAAGACCAGGCTTGGCCCGCCAACCACAGCCCCCTTCAGCATGGCGTAAGCTTCTGGGCCGGGGGCGTATAGGGCTGGAGCATTGCGTCCTCTCAATGAACCTCGCAAGACGTATTGCATTGATACTCCTGGCAAGGAGACCGCGTCTTTGAAGATGTCCACCCCGAGGCCCGTGTAAAAGCCCTTCATCGTTTGGAGAGCTTCGAGGAAGGGAGACACGTCTAGATTGTTGTAATACTCCAGCCAGTCTCCGGATGTCTTCATACCTTTCTCGTGGAAGATGCGTTTGCATTCTTCATGCTCCTTGGGAGAAAGAACGAAGGCCTTTTTGAGTTGTGAGTACCAGCACTCGTATGGAGGAAGCCCCGGGTAATCCAGCTTGTCAGCGCTGTCAAACCACTCGTATGGAAGCCAGGACTTGGTCTGTGTCGCTCCATACGTCTTGACCCACTTGTCGTACGTGATGCCTGGGGCCAAATAATTCATGATGTCCAAGAACTTGTAGCTGGGAGTGTTGATGAACATGATGCGCCCCTCTTTCTCCGCGGCGAAAACCTCGTTCTCGCCAGCGAGATGAGTGACAAAGTACTTGCGGATAAGTTTGAGATCGTAATGGCCTGAGTTGAAGCCGACCACAGGCACTTGGTTGCACCATTTGTCGATGAGCTTGAGTTGCTTCTCAGGAAGATTCTCAAGGTCTGGGGGCATGTATTTTACAGCCACGTCTTCTCGGATGGCTGCGCTTCGCCGCTCCAGGGAGGCATAAAACAGCCTGATAAGCTCGTCAGGATCTTTGGAGCAAATGTACTCAGGCTCAGGGTTCAACGTGTCGGCAATGGAGACTGAGATGGGCACATGCTCGCTTTCATAAGAGAGATCGTGTGTCGGGCGAGCTGCCTTGGTCTTGTCCTGGTATGCTTCGAAGTCATAGACGATCGCGTGGGGATATGTTTTGTTTCTTTTCTGTGGGCAACGATCATTCCACCAGGGGGAAGGTCGTTCATGCTCCCACCTTTCCACCACGGTGTACCCAGCATCTCGAAGAAACTGAGTTCGTTGCAGAGTCTTTTGGTAAGCAATCGTCCTTGTGATTGTGTTGCCCCTTCGGTCAACATGAACCGCTTCGTCCCTCGTTCCCTCGGGGTAACATTCCTCGCAACCGTGCCAGTAACAACCGTGGAACTGAAAAACTGTCTTGCTCTCTGGGTGATAGCCGTCGACTGGAGCCCCACAAATATAGCTCTCACCACCATGGCCGCATCTGTGGTGGTGGATGTGAATGCCGGCCTGTTTCGCCTCCCACTCCAGCCAGCACACGCCCTTGACCCCGAAACCTCCTTCTGGGTAAAAGGCTTTCTCAAAAGCTGACTCTGGAGGGAGGATACGTTTCCCGGGGCAGTCGATTTTGGTTTGGTCTCGATTACACGTCTTGGAGTGGCGAGTTAAATGACAAGCTTGTGTGAACCTCCCGCCGCACTCGCCACAAGTGTAATTGTTTGTGACTTTATTGATGTTGGTGATCAAGAAGGAGTGGTCCTCATGAATACCGACAGTCATGGTTGGAGCGCCCACCTTGTTGTAATTCGCAGGGCTGTGAGATAAAGTGAAGTCACCATTGGGGTGAACAAGATATGCGGCAATTCCTTGCTTGAAATGCTTTTCGATTTTAGAGAAGTGTCGCAAATTTAGCTGGTCTCGAAGCCCCGGATAAAAGGCGAAGAAGCTTTCCGCGAGTTCTCTGGATCTGCGAGTTGAACGATATATACGAGCTCCTCGATGGACAGCCAAGCAACGAAAGAGACAAAGATTGTCGTTGAAAGTGTCAAGAGCAATGACTTCTCTTTTGTTGCGAATCCAATCAGGAAGCCGCCCGAGCCCTATTTGCAAGGGTTGTCGGTCAAGAATGACTTTGACCTCGAGCAGGACGGTGCGTTCATAAACCCATTTGGTGTCAGGCCTTTTGAGTCTTGCGTTTTGAAGACGAAGCTCTTCCTGAGATTGCAACCACTGTCGTGTCTCGGAGAGAGTGGCTAGCCAAGGCCCGGTTTGATTGTTTTGATAAAAACTTCTCAACTCCTCGTTTTCAGTGTTTCGCAGCTTGACTGTGGAGATTAACTTGATTGCGTGCCGTGTGTGAACATTTTGCTTGATTTTGTTCAAAATTCTGGCGACAAGAGAGTTTTCGAGCCCGGTTACAAACTGAAACGTGATTGTTCGTCTGCCATGTTCAATCTGTCGGTCAACCCGATCATAGATTTGAACAAATTGCTCGAAATCTAGCTCTGGTGGGTTGTTTTGAGGCTCGACCTCATCGGCAGGTTCGAGCCGCTCGATATTTCGTACCTGTTCGTCCAGCCAGGCAATCAGCTCGCGTTGATCGTCATCACGCCGTCTTCGCCGGGGTTGTGGCATTGCGTATATATAAGGGTTTTTAATTTCTTCAATTGGTGATGCCTCGCTTGCCGTTGCGGGTGGGCTCGGGGAAAAACACATTTGACTCCCTCTTAAGAGGTTTTGAGGCCGAGGATCCCGAGTAGTGGGTAGGGGAGGGTCTCAAATGCCATTTTTTGAGCCGATTTCCAATTTTTCCGAACGAAGTGAGGACAAATTGGAAATCGGCTCAAAAAATGGTATTTGAGCCATCCCCTACCCACTACTACTTTCGCCGACTTGAAGCGACTCGGGTTTCTTACTAGTAACATTCTGAACATTTCCTGCTGCTAAATCACTTAAACGACGTTCAAAGCTGGCCATCATTCATTGTCTTTCTTGCGTACTGTTATAATAAATTTGCCGAGGTAGTCATTGAGCGTTTCTGCGAGAATTTCTTCAACTGGCCTTGGCTCTTCTTTTGCATAAATGAATTCTTGAATCAATGCGACAGCTTGCTTTGTCTTTCGTTGGTATTTTACGTTTTCATTTTGTTCAATAAATTCCTTAAAGTGTATATGACAGTGATTTTTTTATTTGCTTGATCGAATCTACATGATGTTCTGATAAGAAAATGGAAAAAAAATTTCGATATCGATTTTCCTTCTCCGCGTTTTGGCCGTCTAAAAACGTGAAATTTCACTTCCAGTGTGTTACAAAACCGCGCGAGAAGAAAGACTGGAAATAGTCCGCTGTGACGTCAATACAAGAATGCCAGTGTCGCGATTTCTCAGTTCCTCCGTTCTTTGGTGCGTGTTGCTACAACCATAGACAACACACCTTAATAGAACCATGTTTCTTCCTCAGGGCGCATAAAAAATGTGAGGAACTGAGAAACCTCGACACCGGCATTCCTGTATTGACGTCACAGCGGACTATTTCCAGTCTTTCTTCTTGCGCGGTTTTGTAACACACCGGAAGTGAAATTTCACGTTTTTAGACGGCTGCAACACAGAGAAGAAAAATCGATATCGAAATTTTTTTCCATTTTCTTATCAGAACATCATGTAGATTTGATCAAGCAAATAAAAAAATCACTGTCATATACACTTTAACTGTTGAAAAAATCTGTGCAAATCTCGCCGAAAAACTACAACTGGAAGCCATCGTGACAAGTGTCAGGAAGCGGCGCGAAAATCTCATACGATTTTTGTCAAATTTCTTTTCTGAGTGTCACCAATAAATTCTAATAAATGTTATATTTCTTATCTTTCCGATAAAATTCAGCTCGAAAAGGTTACCAATGCAACAAGGAACGTTTTTGCTTTCAACTTTTCCTTATAACCATGCACCTTTTTGAAGCGTGTTGCTTTTTGTCGAAAAATTTGTGATCGATTTGTGCTAATGTATCCTATAATCTATATTTTTCATTAAACAAATTATGGTCCATTGTTTACAAATATACCTTTTTCATGAATTCAAAGCTTATTTACTGCCATTTCATAGCCTGGGAAAACAGATGGCTTTTCGCGGTGGCGCCACTCCTGTTACCTCCGCGAAAAGAGTCTTTTCGCGGAGGGAAGCGAGTGGCGCCACCGCGAAAAGTCGTCTGTTTTCTCAGGCTACCATTTAAAGGAGGTATAGCTTTCCACTCTACTCTAAATACCTTATGAGAAAATAAATAAACAATAGATGTGTCAAATTTTTGCTGTTAATTGAGCTGCCTAGGACAATTCGAAGCCGAAACTCTGATTTTCCCTTCCTAAAGGAACACATCCCACAAAATAGAAAAAAACCGTAATGAACTGAAGCATTTCGGAATTGAATTTTCTCGAAGAGCAAACCATATCAAGTTGGGATTACTTGGCAATACTTGAATGTACGCTTCGGATTTGTTTTGAGCTAGCAAAATAACTATTTTGTATTTCGTGATTTGAAATTCCTCATTTTAATTACCTCTGCTGTAGCGACTAGAGCCGGCTGCGAAAAAGCCTGCGGCTGCGCAAAATCGGCAAAAACAGTGCTATTTCCATGAAAAGTGTACAAACGCGAAGCACGTTTTGGCCAAATCGCACATTTTTCTGAGCGCCCCAGATCTCGAAATTGAACTACAAAACCACAAACCGCAAACCATCGCCAAATCGGAAAATCAGTGCTATTTCCATGAAAAGTACACAAAACGCACGTTTGGAGCCGTGCGAACACCGTGACGTTTGGCCAAATCGCACTTATCAGGTTCCCAATTTTCAAAATCGTCCTACTTGTAGCACACCATCGCCGAATCGCCAAAACAGTTCTGTTTCTATGAAAAAATGGAAAGAAAAGCACTTTTGGAGCTATGCGGAGTAGGTTTTCGCCAAATCGCACTTTTCAGCGCCCTAGATCTCAAAATCGTGCTACTTGCAACAACCCATCGCCAAATTGGCAATTTCCATTAAAAGTGCACAAAACGCACGTTCGCAATTAAAGGTTATTAAAAAATAAAAATGGCTTCTCTTTTGACAAGAAAAATATGCTTCGGGATGTCATGTTTCGGTTTACTACACACCTTTTTTTATTGTGAATAAAACTGGGTCTACGTAATTGATACAATGTAACTGGTAATTAACATGTGAAACCCAAAGCATAGCCATCTCCTCTTGATTCACCTTGTTTCACTTAGTGAATTAAAAATAACGTTATTGACATTTATAAAAACAAAATTCGTATGCAAATTCCAACGTGTTGAATTTTTAATAGCGGCCAAGCAAGTTAGTTTAAGCATTCAAATAACAACAAAAATATAAAGATACTGATTATATATTTTGTACCAATTACGTAAACAGACTTGAAGAAAGGGGATCAGTATGACAGAAAATTGATATAATTTTCAATGTTTAATTGGGTGTTAAGAGTTTGACTGTATTGAGTTTTAGCGTTATGAGCTACATATTAAGGTCGTTTTGCTCATTGGCAATACCAAATTAAAAAAAGAAAATAAAGAAAAAGTTGCTTAAGTTATATTTATCAGGAATCCCTATGATACCTTTGGGTTAATAATAAAATTACCTTAATGTTATAATGGTGAAAATCCTGGCTGAAGTTTAACTTCCTTGGCTCTTTAAACCTATCAGTGTTTATCAACTCGCAAGTATGTTTTTCTTGGTCCTTCTCTCCAAAGTTAACCGATTCGCATTCTTCATGGTTTACACATTCCAATGTGCACTCGCCAAGGCTTGAAACCTGAACTGTTGCTAAGGACGAAGCGATCAGTTTTGTTTTGGGATTTCTTACAAACTGAGCATAGCTTTTCCGAGAACTTCTTTTAAAATTACTGTTATCGCATGTCACTACGGAAAAGTAGAAAGCAGTAACACTGACAAACAGGAAAAGCTTTCTAGTAAGAAAAACAGGTCCCATGTTTTTCTTTGGCTACAGTCAACTGAAAGCCGTTTAGAGTGTTAATTTACTTGTACACAGTATGGGTCATAACTCAACATTTTCTTTTAAATTTTTGCATACAGCAAAGTTACCATTGCGTTAATAATTTATATTTTTTTCAATACGTAAAGAATCTTAGTTTTAGAATTAACACCGATATTCTCGGCTATAAACGTGTTACGGAACATTTTTCCGGTAAAAAGGTAGATTTCAGTTAATTTTGAAACAGCACAATCTTCTGTAATCGTAAGCTACAATCATTGTCAAAGCACGTTGGAACACTCTTTCCCTTTCCCCTAATCCAATGTTGGATAACACAATAAACGCGCATTTATTTAATTTTTCCAACAACATTGAAAGGTGGGGAGGGAGGGAACCACCATTTGATCACCATCCAGCACATAGTGTTCCAACGTTTTGTCAGAAATTGTAGTTGTATAGGTGTTATGCACCTGCTCTTTACAACAAAGCCTTCAAATAAGAAATGAGATCTAGGTTCTAAGAGGTTCTAAGGGCGTGAACAGTAATATCATTAGAATTTTCTCTATTTATTTAGCTAACGTAAGTCAAACTGAGTTGTCGAAATACAAAAGACTATCACGTACTCTTACGTCATAGTCTCTTGCGAAATACTATTGGCTACAGCTCGTTTATGGCAATTGTCCTTTCAGTAGTAACTTTGAGTTTTGCCTGTAAGTTAGTGAGTCAAGAACACCATTAAAGTGCCCCTGTGATCAAATTTTTGATTTTCATTTTTTTTCATTTTCGTGTACAATTATACTTTCTTACTCATCTTGCCAAATTTCAATTCATTACGAACATCAGAAGTCATTTTATTTTAACATTTATTTCCGAGAATTTACGGTCGCCATTAATCGACCTTGTTCCAAGGCTTGGCTGCGAATGGCAGAAAGTGACGTCAAAGACTCAAACATACCTCACGGGTTGAAATTATGCTAACAATAAGTATTGAAAATCACGCGAAAAGCAACAAAAACTTTGGACTTGTTCTTCGTGCAATTTTGTATGCTTATTGTTATTATAATTTCAACCCGTGAGGTATGTTTGAGTCTTTGACGTCACTTTTCTCCCATTCGCAACCAAGCCTTGGAACAAGGTCGATTAATGGCGGCCTTAAATTCTCGGAAATAAATGTTAAAATAAAATGACTTCTGATTTTCGTAATGAATTGAAATTTGGCAAGATGAGTAAGAAAGTCTAATAGTACACGAAAATGAAAATCAAAAATTTGATTACAGGGGCACTTTAAACACCATGTTCCTTGATGATAACGGTTTTGGTCCACTTGATATAAAATATCCGGGAGGGTGGCAGGGCATCTCCCGCTCAGCCATTGAGTTAAATTCCCCAAAAGCCCCAGTTACAAAAGAGCTTAAAGATTCAATCACGACAGGAGCGCAATAAGCTCCCAGGGGCGTAGCTACCTGTACGCACGTACGCACGTGCGTACCTGAAAAAGTCTAAAAAAAGAGAAAGATTTGGGACTTGAGGGTGGGGGGGAGGGGGGAAGGGGGAGTGTTTGAAAACAGTGATTGTGCGTACCTCTGAAAAAGTCCTGGTTACGCCCCTGCCTCCTGATCACGAACACTTTTCTATTTAGAATATATCTGGCTATAAGCAGACAATGAAACTAAAACGAAATTTGGAAAATGGAAAGTCTCCTCGTCCTGAAAATGTTAAAAAAAATAACATTGATAACGGTTTTTCTTTGATTGACGTCAACCAAACTTAAGTTTGACCTCCTGGGCTCGGTTGTTCGAAAGCCGATTAACGCTAATCCAGGTTTAAAAGTTAACCTAGGATTTCATTTCTCCTGTTTAAAAATGTTTTCAAAAGCTTATTTTTAGTTAGAAGTGAAGGCAAGTCAAAATGGAAACTGCAGGGCAGAAGACCTTTGGGTTAACTTAATCGTGCTTTGAACAACCCGGCCCTGGAGTGATGAAGTGCGATAGGTCGCGTGTTAATGGTAACCGCTGTAACGCTTGCGGAGAAAACGTCACAATAAAATCAAAATTTGTCAGAAATTGGGTTTAAAAATGAATTTGCGTTTAACTTGTATTTGTAGGATGCATACACGTTTTAACTAACTGGTCACCACAACTTGCTGTGTTTGTTTTATAATCCTAAGAAGCCTCATATCAGGAGCCCATTACCCGGGGCATGCAACTACCATAAATTCGTACAACGGCGTTTTTACAAGTAGGTTTATTTTTAGATAAGCCTTTCCCGCGAATTGGTTTCGGAAAGCCAATCACAAGCAATTACATAATTAATAACTATTCACATGTTCACATTCCTGTGTGGTGAATGTCTGATTTCCAGTCGCTATGTGAATATGTGAATGTTATTAATTATGCAATTGCTTGTGATTGGTTTTCCGAAACCAATTAACGGAAAGACTTATCTAAAAATAAACCTACTTGTAAAAACGCCATTTCACAGGCGCAGTATGGAAGTTGCACGCTCCGGGATTATGGGCTCCTGCTCATGTTTATTTTTTATTCACTTTTTTTTGTGTCCCCTATTAGTAGAAGAAATTTTTCCTTCAGCTAGTCTTTTTTTATCTTGACACAGAAATAAAGTTATCATCATCATCATCATCATCATCATCTAAGGGGAGGGGTTCCTTGAAGGCCCACCTTCACCCATAATGCTGTGCACGCCGTGATCACTTTCTGTTCTGAATTTTGTGTAACACGAGATTCACGCTTGAATGCGTGCAAGCAATCAGATCACGCGTATGAGCAATGGAGCATTTCAAAACAAAAACAAACGAACGCAACGTCTTTTGGGTGAAGGTGGTCCTTTAAATTCCTTCATTTCGAAAATTTGATTACTCGACTAACGTATTACATGTGGTTGTTAAAATATATTCGTAATTACAGTATAGTGGATAAAGTTTGGAAGTGTGCTTCGAAGAAAATTGCATCTTACAATACTTGAGATTCGTTGTTGCATGACTATTACAATTTATTCATCACAAAACTTTGGTGGCCTCCGGTCTCGAGGAATTAGTCTGTCCAGTCCTTTTCAAGAAAATGTCACGGTCTTCTTCTTTCATTTTCTTATTTCCTTGCGGAACATAAGTCCGAAACCAACCCCTTCCACCTAGTCCTGTTCTACGCTGTTTTCTTGACAGCCGTCCACGTCACACCTATCTTGTAGTTCTGCCAAACGAGAACGTCTCCATGTCTGAGCCGGACGCCCCCTCCTTCTCACGCCCTGAGGGTTCCAGTCGAGCACTACCTTTGTAATGTTTTCATCCGGTTTCCTTAGAGTGTGACCTATCCACTTTCATGCCCTGCTCTTTAACTCCATCTTCACTGGCTCCTGACCTGTTTGTTGCCAAAGATCCTCGTTCCTAATCTTCTCCGGCCATCTGATGCCAAGAATACTCCTCAGGCACTTGTTCACAGTAATGTAGGTCATATCCTTTTGTCAATACAACATTCGTATTTCATGTAAACGAAAATATATAATATTATGAACACCAACAAGTAAATATTCTGCAGTAAAGGGTATGGAGGAGAGTTCCAGACGACCAGGGCCCCTCCATTTGCTTAAAGGTCCAGTATCACCCATTCGGCTTTGCGGTCGTTTGTTTTTGTTTTCAAACGGTCGACGATCTCGCTCGTAATTGGCTATTTGCACGTTGTGGGTTTCCCCGTCTCGCGTGTGTCGACTGTCGACTCGGGGTTTCGATTTTCAAATCATATGGCAGAATTTTGTGTACACCTAATTCAAAAAAGGTTGCTTTGGTCATTGGTAATTGGGCATTGGGAAGCTATTGTTTGGTGGTCACTCAAGCGAAGCATTGCATTGTGTTCCGTATGCCAAATGCCAATTCCCAATTACCAATGACCAACTGCCAAAGCAACCTTTATTGAATTAGGTGTATACGTTGTAGTTAATTTTTTATTTCAGGTAATTTTTGTTTTTCCTTTGTTTCAAATTCATTAGCATATATTACCATACCCAAAAACAATGGAAAAATAAAAATTACCTGAGATAAAAAAATAACTACAACATATACACGATTTTTTTTTGTGGACAGCTTTCCACAAGAAGTCGCAAATGTAAATTTCTATGGCTCAGCTTTGTGAGAAATGTCTAGCGAAGAAAAAGAAGAAGAAGAAGAAGAAGAAGAAGAAGAAGAAGAAGAAGAAGAAGATATCGACAACCACTTGCATCCGTAAGAATTACAAAACAGCTACCATGCTGGAGATTCAAATATTTCAAACCGGATGCAGACACCATACTTCTGTCAATGGAGGTACTGCCTAGCTCCGAGAAACACCGCAACTTAACCCTATCCAGCCTGGGATTTTTTTGAGTTCCTGAGCCTGGGGGGCACATTGTACCCCCCCTCGTAACTTCAAGAACATTAAGGCTATGACAATGAAACCTAGAGAAAATACAAAACTGAATGCAAGGCTGGCACTATGGCAAAGGGCAGATTTATTAATGGCCAATATTTCGACTAATAGTATTAGTCTTCCTCAGGGCCAGGGCTGTACTGAAAGAAAATATTGTAAAACATTGTAACATTGTAATATTGTAAAATATTGTAAATATTGTAACGGCCGTTACAATATTTTCTTTCAGTACAGCCCTGGCCCTGAGGAAGACAAATACTATTAGTCGAAATATTGGCCATTAATAAATCTGCCCTTTGCCGTAGTGCCAGCCTTGCATTCAGTTTTGTATTTTCACATTCAAGTGACTGATTCTGTTGTTGTACCATCTTAATCATTTCTAATTGCTGTTTCTGCATTTGACTCTGCTGATCCATCAACATCTGCTGTTCATTTTTCTTGAACTCCATCTCCTCCATCCTCAGTTTACTTTCTAACTCAAATTTCTCCTTGAGGTATTCAACAGCATCTGAACTACTTCTCTTCCCCCTTTTACTGGGTTTTCCTTCCTCTGAATCTGCATTTCTTTTCTGGGTTTTGCCTAGACGTTCCATAGCTCGGCGCCTAACCTCCTCAGCACTTGCCTTCTCACTCTCGTTTTTTTTGGTGAGAGTGCCAGCTTGCTCATTCCTTTCCACATCAGCTGCCTTTTCTTTGTCAAGAATCTCTTCAACTGCTGCATCTGGCTGGGTTTCCTCACAGTGTATGCCTGATGCTCCTTCTTCTTCTCTTATTTTCTCCTTGTACTTAGTCTGCAATAGGGTTAGTCTGTCTCTCACTGATCTTTTAGACACTTTGAATTTGGGACTTGCAAGACTGTTAAGATTAAGAGCTATCTGCCCCCATATTTCACCCCTTTCTTTGCTGTTTTTGGGATGCTTGAAAGGCTCCTGGAGTAGAACTTCTCCACAGAGGGTTAGATCATGTTCCTCTGTCCATTTCATAGAGTTGTTTCTAGACAATAAAAGTGCGACTGTGTTAAAATTCTGAGCAGGTCTGCTGGATTCAAGTAAGACTAATTCTGGATTAACTGCTTATCATATCTTTAATAATAGCATACCATTGTCCATGACAGTTTAATTTAAATTAGTGTTAATCAGGCTTGAAACAACTCTGCTCTGTATTGCAGTTTAGCTATATTCCTGGACATAATTATTTAATGAGATCGACAATCGATGAATCCCTGTGTTTATACAAGCAATCCCTAAATTTAAAATTATGGACCTATGTTGCAAGTCTGCGATCTACAGGTCTCTTGGAATTCCAGCTTGCTTTTACGACGTGACTTTTATGTTTCTGGCATTAATCTCTGTATATTATAAACAGCCTTATCAGTATCATGACTCGGAAATATATTCAGACAGATCGAGCGACCCCACAAGCCGTGTCATGTGTCGTGTCATGTGTCGTGTCGTGCCACAAGCTGTGTCACGACCCCACAAGCAAGGTTTTTGCTTTACCTTTTTATCGTGCATAAATAAAGGATGTTGTTGTTGATGCATAAAGTTCAACTTGATTAGAGTCAGTAAATATTTAGCTTATAGATTTAAAACTGCAGATGCTCTGCTTTTATTCTCGAGGAACGCTGCTGAAAGATAGACTGACCCAGTAATTTAAGTGTTTCGAAGCGACTGTTATTTTTCACAAGGAAATGAAGCTCATGAACCATTCAATTTGATCTTACCCTGACGCGGGAGTTTGACACGCCATGCCTGTAACACTGTGCAGCTCCTACAAAACAATTTTACAGAGACTAATTACTTTAAGTTAAAGCTAAAAACACAGAAAACAAAAAGAAACTTTCGCATACTAAATTTAAATCCATGATTGATTGGCTTTTGCTCGATTAAACCTGTAAAAAGAGAAGAAATATTTGACAAGTACATGCGTACAGCAGAGGACGCCAAAACAGCTTTTCTCACGTTCTCGACGTTGGGTGGACGACGAATGCCGTCAGCGAAGACAAAACATGACATGCGCAGTATCACCTTTTCGTTCAAACTGACTTCCGGTTCGTCCTCGTCCTCTGTTCTCGTCGTCTATGCTTAAGGTCCCTAGTCTTTTCGCGGAGGGAAGCGAGTGGCGCCACCGCGAAAAGTCGTCTGTTTTCTCAGGCTACCATTTAAAAGAAGGTATAGCTTTCCACTCTACTCTACTCTAAATACCTTATGAGAAAATAAATAAACAATAGATGTGTCAAATTTTACTGTTAATTGAGCTGCCTAGGACAATTCGAAGCCGAAACTCTGTCGATCGCTCTCTGATTTTCCCTTCCCAAAGGAACACATCCCACAAAATAGAAAAAAACCGTAATGAACTGAAGCATTTCGGAATTGAATTTTCTCGAAGAGCAAACCATATCAAATTGGGATTACTTGGCAATACTTGAATGTACGCTTCGGATTCGTTTCGAGCTAGCAAAATAACTATTTTGTATTTCGTGATTTGAAATTCCTCATTTTAATTACCTCTGCTGTAGCGACTAGAGCCGGCTGCGAAAAAGCCTGCGGCTGCGCAAAATCGGCAAAAACAGTGCTATTTCCATGAAAAGTGTACAAACGCGAAGCACGTTTTGGCCAAATCGCACATTTTTCTGAGCGCCCCAGATCTCGAAATTGAACTACAAAACCACAAACCGCAAACCATCGCCAAATCGGAAAATCAGTGCTATTTCCATGAAAAGTACACAAAACGCACGTTTGGAGCCGTGCGAACACCGTGACGTTTGGCCAAATCGCACTTATCAGGTTCCCAATTTTCAAAATCGTCCTACTTGTAGCACACCATCGCCGAATCGCCAAAACAGTTCTGTTTCTATGAAAAAATGGAAAGAAAAGCACTTTTGGAGCTATGCGGAGTAGGTTTTCGCCAAATCGCACTTTTCAGCGCCCTAGATCTCAAAATCGTGCTACTTGCAACAACCCATCGCCAAATTGGCAATTTCCATTAAAAGTGCACAAAACGCACGTTCGCAATTAAAGGTTATTAAAAAATAAAAATGGCTTCTCTTTTGACAAGAAAAATATGCTTCGGGATGTCATGTTTCGGTTTACTACACACTTTTTTTTATTGTGAATAAAACTGGGTCTACGTAATTGATACAATGTAACAGGTAATTAACATGTGAAAACCAAAGCATAGCCATCTCCTCTTGATTCACCTTGCTTCACTTAGTGAATTAAAAATAACGTTATTGACATTTATAAAAACAAAATTCGTATGCAAATTCCAACGTGTTGAATTTTTAATAGCGGCCAAGCAAGTTAGTTTAAGCATTCAAATAACAACAAAAATATAAAGATACTGATTATATATTTTGTACCAATTACGTAAACAGACTTGAAGAAAGGGGATCAGTATGACAGAAAATTGATATAATTTTCAATGTTTAATTGGGTGTTAAGAGTTTGACTGTATTGAGTTTTAGCGTTATGAGCTACATATTAAGGTCGTTTTGCTCATTGGCAATACCAAATTAAAAAAAGAAAATAAAGAAAAAGTTGCTTAAGTTATATTTATCAGGAATCCCTATGATACCTTTGGGTTAATAATAAAATTACCTTAATGTTATAATGGTGAAAATCCTGGCTGAAGTTTAACTTCCTTGGCTCTTTAAACCTATCAGTGTTTATCAACTCGCAAGTATGTTTTTCTTGGTCCTTCTCCCCAAAGTTAACCGATTCGCATTCTTCGTGGTTTACACATTCCAATGTGCACTCGCCAAGGCTTGAAACCTGAACTGTTGCTAAGGACGAAGCGATCAGTTTTGTCTTCGGATTTCTCACAAACTGAGCATAGCTTTTCCGAGAACTTCTTTTAAAATTACTGTTATCGCATGTCACTACGGAAAAGTAGAAAGCAGTAACACTGACAAACAGGTAAAACTTTCTAATAAAAAAAACAGGTCCCATGTTTTTCTTTGGCTACAGTCAACTGAAAGCTTGAGAGAGTTAATTAACTTATACACAGTATGGGTCATAACTCAACATTTTCTTTTAATTTTTTGCATTTTAATTTTAATTTTTTGCAAAGTTACCATTGCGTTAATAATTTATTTTTTCTATACATAAAGAATCTTAGTAGAATTAACACCGATATTCGAATATAGTATCTCGAAATTGTGTCTGTAAATATGCTTTTCTCGGCTAAAGTGTTACGGAAGATTTTTCGGTAAAAAGGTAGATTTCAGTTAATTTTGAAACAGCACAATCTTCTGTAATTGTAAGCTAGTTGTATAGGTGGTATGCACCTGCTCTAAGAATAAGAATAAGAATAAGAAATGAGCTCTAGGTTCTACAAGGTTCTAAGGGCGTGAAAAGTAATACCATTAGAATTTTCTCTATTTGTTTAAATTACGCAAGTCAAACTGAGTTGTCGAAATACTATTGGCTACAGCTCGTTTATGGCAATTGTCCTTTTAGTAGTAACGTTTAGTTCTCCCTGTAATTTATTGAGTCAAGAACACCATTTTAAAAACACTATGTTCCTTGATGATGTTTTGGTCCACTTGATACAAAAGATCCCGGAGGGTAGCAGGGCACCTCCCGCTCAGCCATTGAGTTAAATTCCCCAAAAGCCCCTGTTTGTATACAAAAGAGCTTTAAGATTCAATCACGAACAATTTTCTATTTAGAATATTTCTGGCCAAGCAGGGAATGAAACTGAAACGAAATTTGGAAAATGGAAAAAGTCTCCTTGTCCTGAAAATGTTAAAAAAAAAACATTTGTTAACGGTTTTTCTTTGATTGACGTCAACCAAACTCAAGTTTGACCTTCTGGAGTGAAGAGCGATGGGTCGCGTGTTAATGGTAATCGCTGTAACGCTTGCGGAGAAAAAGTCACAATCAAATCAAAATTTGTCAGAAATTGGGTTTAACAGTTTAAAAATGAATTTGCGTTGAGCTTGTATTCGTAGGATGCATTCACGTTTTAAGTAACTAACCATCACGACTTGCTGTGTTTGTTTTATAATCTCTAACAACCCTCTAAGGGGATGGAGTTCCTTGAAGGCCCACCTTCACCCATAATGCTGTGCACGCAGTGATCACTTTCTGTTCTGAATTTCGTGTAACACGAAATTCACGCTTGAATGCGTGCAAGCAATCAGATCACGCGTATGAACAATGGTGGAGCATTTCAAAACAAAAACAAACGACCGCAACGTCTTTTGGGTGAAAGTGGGCCTTTAAATTCCTTCAGTTCGAAAATTTGATTACTCGACTAACGTATTAAATGTGGTTATTAAAATATATTCGTAATTAGTGGATAAAGTTTGGAAGTGTGCTTCGAAGAAAATTGCATCTTACAATACTTGAGATTCGTTGTTGCGTGACTATTACAATTTATTGATCACAAAACTTTGGTGGCCTCCGGTCTCGAAATAAGTCTGTCCAGTCCATTTTAAGAAAATGTCACGGTAATGTAGGTCATACCCTTTTGTCAATACAACATTCGTATTTCATGTAAACGAAAATCTAATATTATGAACACCAACAAGTAAATATTTTGCAGTAAAGGGTATGGAGGAGAATTCCAGACGACCAGGGCCCCTGCGGCAAAAGACCCAGTATCACCCATTCGGCTTTGCGGTCGTTTGTTGTTGTTTTCAAATGACGAGCTCGCTCGTGATTGGCTCTTTGCACGTTGCGGGTTTCCCCGTCTCGCGTGTGTCGACTGTCGACTCGGGGTTTCGAACTTCAAAGCATATGGCAGAATTTTGTATACACACGATTGTTTTTTTTTTCATGGATAGCTTTCCACAATAGGTCGCAATCGTAAATTTCTATGGCTCAGCTTTGGGAGAAATATCTAACGAAGAAGAAGAAGAAGAAGAAGAAGAAGAAGAAGAAGAAGAAGAAGAAGAAGAAGAAGAAGAAGAAGAAGAAGAAGAAGAAGAGGAAGCTATCGACAACCACTTGCATCCGTTAGAATTACAAAACAGCTACCATGCTGGAGATTCAATTATTTCAAACCGGATGCAGACACCCTACTTCTGACAATGGAGGTACTGCCTAGCTCCGAGAAACAAGTCAACTTAAACAAACGCAGAATAAACTCTGAGGAGCTAAAAACAATTGCAAGATGCCTTTATTCCAATGTAGACTTGGATCTAACACTCTTTTAGCCGTGATGAAGAAACACTATCTTGCAAGTTATGCTAACCGCAGACTTGCGCTCAAAATTAAATCACGGACTGAGAAATGAACTGATCCTCAGCAGCGAATAATTCCAACTTAAAGGGAACCTCCATTGTTGTAACAAATTGACGTTAAATTGTTGGAAATAAAGTCTAAATTAAATTTTTTTAAAAAGCAGGTGCAAATATAATTTTAGTGTACAAAAAAATGGATATGAATATCGCCTATTTTCGCTTTTAAATTTCCCGCGCGCCGCCATTTTGAATATTTATGACGTGTTACGGTTGTCTTATCGTGGTTGTGCCTAAAGAATACCGTTTAGAGAGACAGCCGAGAAGTACTGGAGATGACTTTCCGACTCGGTTGGCTCTCGGAAAATTCTCGGTAAATTCAATATGGCGTCTCGTTTCTCTGCTTGTGTTCAAGTTCGCATCGAGGAAGGAGGCGAATAACAAGAAGAAAAGTATGTTTTTTAATATACTAGTTTGAATTCCCATTCTATGAGAACTTAGGTGCTCGTTTTGAAAGCGTTCATACTGTTTGTTTGAGATCATATCTTGTAGGATAGAGCGAGCTTAGCTTATGTACTTTTGTCCCTCTAACCGGTACTATATAAGAAGGTAATACCGTTTAGAGGGTCACACTTCATATTATTAAAAGTATATGATTTCCTTCAAGTGTGACTTGGAATTTTATTAAACAATCACAGGCTTTCTTGTTTTAGTTTCCTTAAATATAGGTCATAACATCTTTGAACATAATAATTTTGATCCAGACTTTTGTCCAGACTTTTGTCCCTCTAACCGGTACTATGTAAGAAGGTAATACCACTTAGAGGGTCACACTTAATATATAAGTGTATGACCTCCCTAAAGTCTTGCTTAGAATTTTATTTCACAATCACAGGCTTTGCTGTTTAGGTGCCAGCTAGATCAGAAATTATCATAACATTTTCGAATATAAAATATTATTATTGTCTGTTTTGTTGACTCGTCCCTCTGACCGGTACTATGTAAGAATGTAATACCGCTTAGAGGGTCACACTTCATATATAAGTGTATGACCTCCCTAAAGTCTTGCTTAGAATTTTATTTCACAATCACAGGCTTTGCTGTTTAGGTGTCAACTAGATCAGAAATTATCATAACATTTTTTAATATAAAATATTATTATTGTGTCTGTTTTATTTAATCGTCCCTCTGGCCGGTACTATGTAAGAAGGTAATACTACTCAGAGGGTAACACTTCATATATAAGTGTATGACCTCCCTAAAGTCTTGCTTAGAATTTTTCTTTATTTATATCAAATTATTGCTAATAAAAATAATAAACAAAGTTTATGTATCTTTCTGAATGTGGTTCTTTGTTGAAAAATATTATCACGTGGGGTCATATTAACCTAAATATATGCAGACCAAACAACCTGCATTCAAACCATGCTGTCAATGATACAAATATTCTTTCTGATATAGGGATTAAACACTGGCCATGTTTCATCCCATGGCAATTATAATTTTCCACTCCCCTGACAAGTATATTAGAAGTTTCTCCATACTCTCCTGTTGGCTAAATATGGTAACCTGAGTTATTAAATTACATTTCAGTTTGCAGAATGTCTTACCAGAGGAGCAACTCCAAACTTTGTTCAGGTCAGTTACATTCATCACAATTGCCAGGTTCAACCTTATACACATTTAAACAACGCTAGTAATACAAACGAAGTCTGACCATTTACTGATGCTATTGTTGTTATTATTATTATTTTGATTTAGAATGACATCCCTTCCCTGCGTCTAAAGATCAAGAGTCAACTTATGCAAGAGTGCCTCTAAGGCATGGCAGTTGACAGTGGAAACATTTAATAAGAAACAAAACAAAAACTAAACTGAAACTTTATGGAGTTAATATACCTTATATGAAGTGTTACCCTCTGAGTGGTATTTCCTTCTTACATAGCACCGCTCAGAGGGAACAGTCAACAAAACAGACGCAATAATAATATTTTATGTTCAAAAATGTTATGATTATTTCTGATCTAGTTAACACCTAAACAGCAAAGCCTGTGATTGTGAAATAAAATTCTAAGCAAGACTTTAGGGAGGTCATACACTTATATATGAAGTGTTACCCTCTGAGTAGTATTACCTTCTTACATAGTACCGGCCAGAGGGACGATTAAATAAAACAGACACAATAATAATATTTTATATTAAAAAATGTTATGATAATTTCTGATCTAGTTGACACCTAAACAGCAAAGCCTGTGATTGTGAAATAAAATTCTAAGCAAGACTTTAGGGAGGTCATACACTTATATATTAAGTGTGACCCTCTAAGTGGTATTACCTTCTTACATAGTACCGCCAGTAGAGGGACAAAAGTCTGGACAAAAGTCTGGATCAAAATTATTATGTTCAAAGATGTTATGACCTATATTTAAGGAAACTAAAACAAGAAAGCCTGTGATTGTTTAATAAAATTCCAAGTCACACTTGAAGGAAATCATATACTTTTAATAATATGAAGTGTGACCCTCTAAACGGTATTACCTTCTTATATAGTACCGGTTAGAGGGACAAAAGTACATAAGCTAAGCTCGCTCTATCCTACAAGATATGATCTCAAACAAACAGTATGAACGCTTTCAAAACGAGCACCTAAGTTCTCATGGAATGGGAATTCAAACTGGTATATTAAAAAACATCCTAAAGTAAAAAGGTTTAAATCTTTTAGAAAAGTGTCAATGTCATTTAAAACACAAACGTTTCGGGCTGAGCCCTTCTTCAGTGTGATTTAAAAATGTGTGCCACGACATTCAAAAAAACTTCAAAGTGAGCGCGTGCACGTTGAATGCGCGCGCCATTCAGTTACATACACACAAAAAGACTCGGTCACAAAAAATTAAAATTAATGTTCAGTCCGCTCGGTCTGAGCGTGCCAAGCCTGAAGATGAGTCGCATCTCACGCTGTTTGCGGCTGGTGTTGCTGCCGAAACAACGCTCGACGCCGCAGATCATGACGTCATCGAGCGAGTGTGTAGTTGAGTTGAAGTGTTCAGCTACGGGAAACCCTGGAGATCGGTTACGAATGCTGCGTAAGTGCTCACTGAAGCGTTCCCGTAGCCGCCTTCCAGTCCCTCCGATGTAAATTTGGGGGCAGCGGCGACAGATTATGCAGTACACAACATTCGCAGATTGACAGGTGAAGTGGTCACGGATGTTACATGTGCTTTTGGGGCCCAGTATGACAGTCTGAGGTGTTATGTACTTGCATGTGTGGCAGCGGGGTCGGCGGCAAGGCGAGGATCCGGCATCAGAGGGTGAGAGCGAGCCATCAGCAGAGTGCACAAGAATATCCCTGAGATAAAAGATTTCTTTTATAAAAATAAAAGATTTTTTTTTCTTTTCTAAAAGATTTAAACCTTTTTACTTTAGGATTTAACCAGAGTGTCACGCATCACTGAAAACATTTGTTTTCTCCGTTTTTATTAAAAAACATACTTTTCTTCTTGTTATTCGCCTCCTTCCTCGATACGAACTTGAACACAAGCAGAGAAACGAGACGCCATATTGAATTTACCGAGAATTTTCCGAGAGCCAACCGAGTCGGAAAGCGAAAGTAGGCGATATTTATATCCATTTTATTTGTACACTAAAATTATATTTGCACCTGCTTTTTAAAAGTTTTAAATTTCGACTTTATTTCCAACAATTTAACGTCAATTTGTTCTGACAATGGAGGTTCCCTTTAAGCGGCTACTACTGATTTTGCAACTCTTTTAAAGTGAGCCAAAGAAACTCCATTGTTATGCCAAGAGCCAGCAAACAAACGACGGCATAACTAAATATTCTAAACGGCTCTGTACATTCCTCCTGTCCGGTATCACAGCTAGATATTTTTTCCTAAGATCAAAGATACGACAACATTTAGAACAATAGGCCTGTTATATCTTTAGTTTAATCTAAAAGAAAACATCTTTCGGGCACGTACTTGGGGTAGACTTATTCTAAAGCTGGGCTAAAATGCTTTTAGCAACGAGTAGGATTTGTGCTAGCCGGCCTGTCACCTTAAGGTGGCTGAACACAGTTTTACTGTACCTATGCATCATTTATTGTCATTTTAAAACCACTTACGACTGGGCGCCCAAAATTGGCGAGGCATAAGATTAAGCAACAAGCTTTATATTTTGATATTTTTGTTGAGCTTTTAGGGTGTTGCCATGGCAACACGGTGGACTGGAAATCAGCCTGCGATATTTGGTTTCGTTTATTTTCAGAAAATCTAGTCATTAGATTTTGTCCATCATTTGTCTCTAGTAAACTCGTAAAAATATTCGCATGTTAACACTAGTCTCATGTAATTTTGACAGAGGGATCTTCCGTAATTTGTTGTTTAATATGTTTGCGTTTTGTAAAAATCTCCTCTGTCAGATTTCAAATTTTTGGTGGCAGTCGAGTTCGGCATATTCGGAACTATTATTGTGCCAAATTTCGTGAAATTCTAATGAGTGGTTCCGTAGAAATCAGCACGTTTCCGAGGAAAGTCGCTAAAACATCCAGTCACAATTTTTTGGTCAACTGCGCATGCGTTGCATTTGACTGGGTTCTCGATCCAAAGACAAAAACGACCAAAAAGCTAGTGTATTTCTTCAATGGTTCTATATATTATCTATTGATTCAACAAACATTTTTACAAACAACAAATTGTTTCATTTTAAGACGAAAAACAACACTTTCGCGATCCGCGCTGAGCAAAATAAAATGATCGCTGAATAGGCGCCACGTTTCTTTTTCTCAAAACTTTGCGCGCGCTGACTCACGTAAGCAGCTGAAATTGAAGAGCGCGCGCAAACTGTGTTCAGCCACCTTAAGCTTTTATAACAACAAACGTGGTCTCCCAACAGTTTGACACTACACTACAAGCCCGAACTAATTGATCAAAATCACATAAGGTAACAAACGCCGATCAAATACATCGATCAAAAGCAAAACTATAATAACTTAAAATAACTTATTTCTACTAAATTAAAAATTAAAATGTAATCTTAACCGTGGATGGAAACGGATTTTCGAAGTAACTCGATGTATCGGGAATTTTCAACTTCGTTAAGGTGGCTCCAAGTAGTTATTTTTGGGGTCACACTTCCCTTTTTGAATGCGCTTATACATAATCTTACTTTAGCTCAATGAACCTAAATTTGATGCCTGATGTTAGGCTTGGATGATAGTTTTGGATTATGACCTTTTTATGCTATTCAGCGTTTCCATAGCAACGGTAAACAAATATGGCGAAAAACAGTTTTTCCTAAATATCTTTCGATTTTGGGGCTACTGTTCGATTTTAAATAAATCGCTAAAACATTTTTAAGAGTTGTTTTTTCAAGTTTGAAATATAAGCGGTCAAAACATTCCATAGGTCTCACAAATTATCATTAAATTACCACAGAAAGTTTCCTCAGACTTAAATTATTACTCCCTGCAAATAGCTCTGACTAATTCCTCGGCAATAAAGAGATCGAATTTTTGTTTTCATAGCGGTGCCATGTGCAAAATGCGGTAAAATGTTAGTCATTTGACTGTACTTTGATTTACAAAGTGTACAGAAGGTGCCAAACAAATTTCAATGCATTGGCATGAAAAGACCTTGGTTGAATTTTTTTTTCTTGCTCGAGATCAGTGTAGGAATTTTTTTTCCCGAGGTATTTCCTTGCAAGATATTTTTTTCCCTCAAAATGAGTCTGCAGGATATTTTTTTCTGAAATCACCCAACCCCCACCCCCCTCAAAAGTCAAATGGTCGGCCCCTAAACTGAAACCGCATTTTGGAATTTTTTAGTCCGCTGTTGTCCCCCCCCCCCCCCCCCCCCCCCTCCACCCCTCCTCACTGGGTCGACTTCCCCTTCCCTCCCCACTTGGATTAGAGAGCTATGACCATATAAGGAAACTGAACTGACATGAGCAGATTCAAGAAGCCAAGGGCGAAAGAGCAAACAGAAAACGCGAGGAAATGGAATGTTCAAGACATCAGTTTTCAGTTTCTGTGCAGGTAGGAGTTGTTCGAATGTTTGCGATCTTTATGGAAATTGCACCGATCAGAAAAATGAATTTACCTCGGCGTGAAGACTGTGAAATATGCAACGATTGTGCATGAGTATCAACTATAAACTATAGACGGAAGTTTGGCACAGTTTTACAGTGACAGACAGGCCAATATAGAATTATCATTGATCACAGACAGGAAATTTTCGATTATAATTTCATGTAAAGTAGTTTGTTCAGGCTTAGTATCGATTTCTTAGTAAAGATTTCGTAGGTTGCGATTATATCAATCGACGAACTATTAATGTTTTGGTAGCTCGTTTCCAAACGTCAAACGATCGTTGCAGACGACCTTGAAGGCTAAATCGATGCACGCGCATCACAAACCGCTAAAATAGCTAAAATGTATAAACAGCCATGATAATTATACGGGACTGGAAATAATTTTACTTGATTTTCGTTGAAAGAGTTAGATTAGAAGCTTCAATTAAAGCTGATTAAAGCGATTGTAGAATTTATTTACATGTGTCGGTACGCTTTGTTTTGATATTAGGTTGTGGGACTTTTGTTATTCAATAAGATGCAAATAAGTGGGCCGGGTATTCTGCAGTAGTTATTTTAGCCATGATAGCTTTCATTTGAATGGTCACACTATAGGCATCCACAGACTCAAAACTTAGAACCACCTTGTATAGCAGACTCAAATGTTAGAACCACCTAATGTACAGTGTACACTTTACATCAAAATGAACAGTTCTAGAGGAAATTAAAGTAAATGCTCAATAGCTTTTATTGCAGAGGTCACACTGTAGGATTTCATCCACAGACTGAAAAGTTAGAACCACCTTGTACAGCATAACAAACAGTACCACAGGAAAGTACTGCTCAGTAGCTTTCATTTGAATGGTCATACTTTAGGATTTCATCCACAGACTGAAAAGTTAGAACCACCTTGTACCTAGTATAATCAAAATTTTGCATAGAAGACATGCTTGGATTGCTTTCATCAATTTTACCAAGTTTATGAAATGTGATCAAAGTTTGATGTGTCATACTGTTTTCCAAGCGACAGCGGTTACTATAGGCAATAGCAGTGCCAGCTTTTTGAATGGTCACACTTTAGGATTTCATCCACAGACTGAAAAGTTAGAACCACCTTGTACTAACAGTATAATAAACAGTACCACAGGAAAGTACGGCTCAATAGCTTTCATTTGAATGTATATGTTTAAGTGTATGTTTTGAAATCAAAATTTTACATAGAAGACATGCTTGGATTGCTTTCATCAATTTTACCAAGTTTATGAAATGTGATCAAAGTTTGATGTGTCACATACTGTTTTCCAAGCGACAGCGGTTACTATAGCAGTGCCAGCTTTTTGCCCTTTGTTTTAAACAATGTCGTTTTTCTCAAAATCAGACATTCAAAATGAAACTTTCAAATTTTGTAGTTCATGTACTCACGTATCACTAGCTAGCTAGCTGTTACTTGGAAACCAGTAAAACATAAAACTATTGACCACACTTCATAACTTGGTGAAGTGAAGTATAAAAGCCCGGGGGGGGGGGGGGGGGGGGGGTACTCAACAAAGTTTTGTACGGGGATGCTCCGCCCCGAGGTCCAAACCCTTACCCTTTCATATACCGTTTTTGACAGAAAAGGTACCCCTTTCATATACCTTTCATTGAAAATGGTACCCCTTTCATATACCTTTTGTTGAAAATGGTACCCCTTTCATATAGCCTTTGCGTGCATCTGTTTGATATATTTTGAAAGGCCCTTTTTATAATACTTAAATTGCAGTTTTCCCTACCTTTTTTATGCTTCAACTCGTGTTTTCGCTACCATTTCCTATTCTTTGTGAAATCCCTACCCTTTCACATACTTCAACTCGTGAAATCCCTACCCTTTCATATACCTCCAGCCTAAAAAAGGTACCCCTTTCGGGCGGAGCATCCCCGTATAGCCCATTATAGGGAGTACCCCCCCCCCCCCCCCCCCCCCCCCCCCTGGGTATAAAAGCAGTCAAAGCATCTCAAAACATACACCTCACAGAAAAAAAACAACAACTGAGGGCCTGTTTATAATAAAATAAGGGGTGCCTGGAAAAAAGCCCTAAGTGACTTCTGATAAACTGCTAGATTCTCATTCCAAATTGCCTTGTATTCTCTTGTGAAACACAGGGAGAATTTGATGTTACATCACAAGTCACTTAGGCCCTTATTCCACACAAGGACACCCCCCCCCCCCTCGAGACAACTTTGCTGAGTGTTTATATGAGAAAAGTTGTCCCTGCTGACCGAGTCAAAGTTGACCCGACTTAAATATTCACAACGCTGCGTAAAAATTCAAATCTAAATACAGCTATCGTATACCTGTTCTTTTGACTTTGTTTCATTCATTCAAATCACTGTGGGCTTTGCTGATTTACATTTTACTTCTTTAATGCAAATTTGACACGCAGAACGCCGTGAGTTGTCCCGAGTAGGCGAGCCAAAGTGTTTATATGAGAAAAAGTTGTCCCGCCTGCCAGACAACTCGCCCAACCGAGTTGTCTCGCCCTCGCCCCCAACCGAGTTGTCTCATAAGACTAAACGTAGGTTGAATAATCATGAAATGAATTTCTTACAAACTCTGTTAAAACATATAATAAACTAGGCAAATATTATTATGATAATTCCTTGAGTATTCAAACTCACAGGCTCTTTCTGTGAGCGGTGTCACTAAGAAATGTGTTGTCATTTGTACAGCTGAGTTAAATAAAACAGAATAGCTTAAAACTTTGAAAACTTTTGAAGCATGTCTTCCCTGCTTAATTTTGATTTCAAAACATACACTTACAAAGAAAACTGAGTCGACCCTCATTAAAAGTTGTTAATATTGATGTACAGCTGTATGTTATTTTAATAATTATTTATAACTGTATTTCAATTATTTTGAAGATGGAACATTATTCCAATGCTGAATTGAGAGCTCTCATTACATATGAAAATGGTCAAGCGACTTTGAATCTGAGTGAAAAGGGGTTATCCAAGGTGCCTGATGCAGTAACTGAATTGAGTGAAGTGGAGGTACTTAGGCTGAGTAAAAATAACTTAACTGAACTACCACCAAGCATTAACAAGCTGAAAAATCTCAAAAGGTTGAACTTGGATAATAACAACTTATCATATTTGCCTGCTGAGATTGGTGAGCTGAAGGAGCTGAGGATGTTGGATGTGAGCAACAACCAGCTGGCTGTGGTAAGTCCTACCAGTATACAGAAGCTTCAGAAGCTTGGAAGGCTGCACTTGTATGAAAACAAATTATCAGAGTTACCTGCAGAAATTGGTAACCTGAAGGAGCTGTGGAGGCTGTGGGTGAGCAACAACCAGCTTGCTGTGGTACCAGCTGCCAGTATACTGAAGCTGAAGAAGCTTCAAGAGCTATACTTGGATAATAATAAGTTGTCATTTTTACCTGCTGAGATTGGTAATCTAAAGGAGCTGAAGATGCTGTATGTGAGTGGTAATCCTTTTACTGTTGATGCAATGAGAAGTCTTCTAAAGTTAAAGGAGGAGAAAAAAGAAAAGATTGTCATAGATATTAAAGGTGAGTTTAAAGACCCAGTATTGCCCAATATGCATTGCGCGCTGTCGGTATCTGCGGCCATTTTCTTGATGTTGAAAAATCCGGTGGCCTTATAGCTCTTTGAAATCCGTTTGCATCGGCGATCTCAGAGGTCAAACGTTGCTCGTAGCTGTTTATTTAAGTAGATTATTTATCAGACAACACTTCAGAAGGTTTTTTTTTAGATTTTCTTCAAATGTTTGCCCGAAATTGGCAAAATTCAAGTGAAGGTGCGGGGTCATGGTCAATCCTTCAAGAGGAAGACCGAGATGAACAGGATTAGGACGCCAGATAAGACTTCGGTCTTCTGTGTTCACGTTGTGGAACCAAAGAAAGGCTCTCTGTGGTTTCGAAAGAGCCACAAACAGTGAGTTTGCCGAATTTCTGCTTTATATTCCAACGGAAAACTCACAGCGATCACCTAGGTAAGCTCGAGAGTTTTTTTGCGATTCGTTTCATTGCATTGGACAAAATAATTTCAATTTGTGTATTTACTTGCACTTAGAGTTGTTTAGCGGCCGGTATTAATTTTTATTTTTATGCACCTTTGAGCAGTGTTTTTGAAGTGTTGTTTTGGTTTCCTAAACTATATTGCCCTTGTGGCAGTCTGCATGTTCAGGTATATAAGAACTTACTGTTTTCGTCATTTTGTTCCTTTTGCTGTGATATATACAGTACAGTGTATATACAGTATATTATAGAATTGCTGATCCGAACAGTATGCACTAATGTCTTATGAGTGTAATAAATTTTACTTGACTCAACTCCTGTTTTTACCTTGGTTTATTATTAGTATCTCACCTGTGTGTGACAGGTACTAACTACTGAGATGAGTATTTTACAGTCAGGTAGAATGTAATGGGTGGTATTCATCCTGGAAAGATTCCATCCTTGATAATCTTAGTATAAAGCCTTCTATCAGACTTGTCTAAAAGATCATAAACACTCAGTTCAATGGAGATGTAGCATCTTTCATAGCATCTCTTTAGTTAACATTCATACCGCTTGATATTAGCCTAACATCAATGTTATTATTGGGTTTCCTTTTGCAAAGAGGTTGATGTTACAGGTTCAAGCCCAAGCACTAGCAAGCAGAACAGTCATTTGAATCCAGAATTAAAAAGTGTTGATGAGCCTGCGCGACTCCTGCAGTTCGCAAATAAATTTTAAAGCCTTCATAGCTTTAGCCTTTACATTCTGTCTTAAGCAAGACTCAAGTTTCGGTTCTAAGGTGAACCTCATCAGTTGCTCCTATAAGTGAATGTCTCGCGGAATAATTATGACCCCAATAATAATAATAATAATAATAATAATAATAATAATAATAATAATAATAATAATAATAATAATAATAGTTGGACCCACGCAGAGGATTTGAAGGCAGCTATTCAGCCCGGTCTGATGTTGACGAGTTCAATCCAAAACACTAAGATTGCTCCCACCCTTGCCATGAAGGCCCTGCCATCAACAGAAGAGCTGATGAAGGCACCTTCTAGGTTTTCCATGAAGACAAAAGAAACCAGTAACATTCAAGAATAAATTTAAACTTTGCCTTATGGCCAACCCTTAAGTATGGTATCTGCTGTTATAGACTGACTTAACTTTTACTAGGGAACCCCTTTATTCCCTTCAGGGAACCCCTTTATCCTGCCACTCCATTTATCCAGTATGATCTTTTGTGGGCCATTTGGGGTCAGATAGGCGGGGTTCCACTGTACCTAAACTCACTATTGTTATGAAATTATATTAATTTTGTGCACTGCAGGTTGTGTGGGTGCAATATTTTTTGAAAATTAGAAATTTTAGTACTGCAGTTTCCTCTTGTTATATATGAAATTAAAAAAAATAAGATTGATCTATATCTGTTCTAAACTTAACTGCTGGAAATTTACTTAATTTGACTATTTTCCAGATCATTGTAAATGTATATTGAGGATTGTGTATACAGCTATTTCAGTTAACGTTGTCGGATGAAAAAGTCGAAAAGCCAAGACCGCAAGGTAGTATGGGATTTCTATGCAATGGCTATTTATGTACAACTAACCATACTACCTTGCGGTCTTGGCTTTGAGCTTTCATCCGACAACGTTAATTGAAATAGCTGTGTATGCGGAGTTTGAAACAGAATTAGAATAGGATTTTGTATGGGTGGTTACTGAGAGGAGCTAGAATAGTCAAAACAAGAGCTAAACTCTGTCTTTTAGGCAATTGTTACAGGTATTTTATTTGTGTAAAATGCCGTTACCTTTTTATTAATAGTGTGCCAAAATATACATACTATCATTTGGCATAAAGAATAAAACTTCACTGGTGAGCAATTGAAGGGGTGAGTGGAATAAAGCCCTAAGTGACTTCTGATCAACTGCTAGATTCTCCTTCCAGTTTGTCTTGTATATGCTCATGTAATAAAGGGAGAATTTGGCTATAAATCAGGAGTCACTTAGAGCCTTATTCCAAACAAAACAAACTGGAAGGAGAATCTAGCAGTTGATCAGTATTCCACTTATTAATTTATTTAATCGGTAAAAACTTTACAACAATCCATTGTGCATGTGCTAGCTACAAAAGGAGAATGTGTTTATAAACAAGCTAAAGATGACTTGACCCCTTGACTTTTTCTTACAGTAATTATTTTTTGTTTCTTTTTCATTTGTTTGTTTTCACTAGAATAATTTGGTGGAAACAGAGGCCTCCCCTCTCTTTTTGTAGAAGACTTTTTAATTAGTTATTTCAATATTTATTTCTGAGCAATAAAATACATGTACCTGGTACTTATAAGTGATCATTTTTCAACTTTAATCTTCAAGCTAAACAATATCAGAATCACTAAAAGAATGAACATTAGAGTGATTTTCCTCAGACCGTGAAATAGTACACTTAAATAGAGGTTAGTAGATCTTATTCCCATTGTTTTATTTTGTGTCTATTTGACTATTATACACTAACTACTAGAAAGTATTTCACGGTCTGAAGAAAAATACTCTAACACATCTTAGGCTAAGCAAACATTTTCGGGTAAAAAAATTTTATGTACAAAAAAATTGTCATAGTGTTAATGGGCTCTGAGAGAATAACCAATGTGGACTTAGAATACTTAATTTGTTCTGAACCCCATGTATCTTCCATCTGGCACAGGATATTGGGCTCGTATCCTACGCACAGCACATGCAGGGATGACCCTTCTCTTTCCCCATCCCAGTTTACCATATCGCCACAGTGCAAACTGCCGATAACCAGCTTTCCGGAAGCTTTAGATACTAAAATTGAAATCAATCTGCACGAATGCCACATCGAGCTTTGATGCAGACTTCCAAAATATCTCTGTCTAAACAAATGTTCGAAAAAGAAGTGTAGCTGGTGATGCATGTCAACGTTTTGCAGCAAACATTTTCCTGTTCATCAGGCATTGGGCGGCATACTCTACACTTGCACCACTCTGGTGTATCCTCTGATGGTGGTTCTGGATCCTCTGGGTGTTCATTGGCTAACTTTTTTGCAAAGCCGAGGCTTCCTCTATACCCATTCTCAAAAGGTTGACCAGAATCCTGTCCTTAATTACAGGGTCAAGAGTTGCTAGAAATTCCTAAAAAACAAAACAATATTTTATCACAAAAAAATGCCTGACTTCATAACTATGACAAATAAGTACGAGGTGGAGGGATCCTGAACACAATTCCATTCACATCCTGTGCATTTGCATGTCAAAATTTGTCACCTTTAACTCCTTTTAGCATCACTAGCTTGTGAACTCACACGTAGCTACTTCGATGAAAACCTGCCAAACCATTTGTTACCAAGGCATGTTTGTTAATCCCAATATAACTGCTTAAATTATAGAAAAATTTCTCTGAATTGGTTTATTTTCCAGATCATCATAAATGTAAATTTCCATTCACATCCTGTGCATTTGCATGTCAAAATTTGTGACACCTTTTAGCATCATTCGCTCGTGAACTCATACGTAGCTACTTAGATGAAAACCTGCCAAACCATTTGTTACCAAGGGATGTTTGTTAATCCTAATATGACTGCTCAAATTATAGAAAAATTCCTCTGCGATCTGACCTTTATCTCGGTCTCTGCATGTTGTAATTCTAAACTTCCTCGAACCGCAATTCACCGTTGTTTACATTCGCGGATTGGGGTTGTCTTCCAACCTCGCAGCTTCATCATCATTTGCCTGAAATAAAAAGGTGGGAGAGCAATGAAAAAAGCGCACCATAAAACAGACATACTTTGCAAATACATGTAGAGACTTAACCTTATTCTTGCATTTGCCTTTGTGGCAAG
This sequence comes from Dendrophyllia cribrosa, assembly GCA_024195265.1. Lineage (NCBI taxonomy): Eukaryota > Metazoa > Cnidaria > Anthozoa > Scleractinia > Dendrophylliidae > Dendrophyllia > Dendrophyllia cribrosa. The sequence continues at coordinate 11,986,224 of JAJLRJ010000006.1, read as the reverse complement.
CACAAAGGTCGTGACATTTCAGGTTTCCCCGCGACATTTGCAAGCACCTCTACCTTTTTCCCTGGCGCACTGGCCTTTGCAGTCACAGAATGTTCGGTCCTAAAATTTGAAGCGTGAATATAGATTGATATTAGCAACGAAAAGACAAGCGGTGGACTTCACAAAATCAACTGAAACCACATAAAAAGTGAGAATTTTTCATCGTCGCACATACAAACCTCTGTTGTAGTATTGTTAGTAGCTTCTTGGTCTTCAAAGATCGATCCGTACGCATTTACCACTACATTTTCTGCGGCACTTCCTTCTGATAATACAGGAATTGAGAATGCACTATCCATAATCCGTGAATGATAAGTTAGGAAAGAACAGAAGCACGACATTTCCATCCACGAGATATAATCTTTGCCGCGAGAAAAGCAAAACAACGAAGAACAATAGAAACCTCACTCCTGTGCAAACCAAAACAATAACAGAGGCGCGTGAAGCATAATGGGCAATACTGGGTCTTTAACCCTTTCACTCCCAGAGTCAGTTATGGAGACATGTATTGTTGTTCTAACTTTTGATTCTGTGGACGAAAACCTATGGTGTGACCATTCAAATGAAACCTCTTCGGCAGTACTTTTGCATGGTACCATTTGTTTTGTGATATTTTACAAAATGAAATTTGGGATTTTTCTTGAATTTTGATGTTTGGCACTCTTGGGAGTGAAAGGGTTAAGGAATAATTTTGATTAATCAATTAAATATTTAGTAGTCTGTCGTTAGTGATCGTCCGGGTGAGTGTAGTTCTGAAAAGATCTGTTGTTGTTGACATTGACTGACGTTTCGACAACCTGAGCGGAAGTCATCTTCAGAGTCATGTGAATTGTGAATAGTCAGTTGATGTTATATACGTCTGGTTATAGCTGTCATTGGTCAGTTTAGCCACGAAGTTATTGGCTGTAGACTGAGACTCAAGTCAGTGATAGGTGCGTTTCGATCTGTGTATTGTTAGTGTAATTTCTGTAGTCAAATTGTTAGTCAAATTTGTTGGTGAGTTCAGTCTATTGTTTGTCTGTTTTGTTGACAAGTCGTTTGTAAGCCGCAGGTAGCTGTTGGCACTGAACAGATGCCGCTAAATCCCGCTCAATAAAAAAAAATCCAGAACTGAAGTTCATTCCCTCAAAATTGCTTCATTTTATCGCCAATAGTCAGCCACTAAGTTTCGCACCATCTCCCTTACTGACCTCTTAGGAAGCACTCCCGGTTCTCCGCTGCCGGCTCATAGCCTTTGCCTGCCTTGCCCAACTTCGGCCGGCCAGCAAGAACTCACTTCGAGCTGCCCAAAGCTATATTTCAAGTGCCCGACCACGCATAGCGGACCTATCTGCCACTGTCGCAAAGCATGTCGGGAAATTCTATGGCAAATCCGAAATGGAGTTCCCGCCCCCAAAAATTCTAGCAAAATATTATAAGTCTGGAAGCACTTCGGATATCGGGCATTTCTACTACGGCACGGGATGGCAAATGGGCCACAACTCACAACGCTACCTCTTTTCTGATCCGAAATGATTGCAGACTTTCCCGCCGGCTCGTCTTGTCCACCAAAGTCCATTTTTCACCACGAGCGCTAAATGGTGCTTTAGACACAAGGTACGACAAGAAACACGACTCGTTTCTTTGAGAGGTGCTAGAGACTTAAGGATTTCCGGACTCCATGATGTCCTTCCATCGCCAAGCGGGCCTTAAACATGGCTTAAACCAGCGCTCAACCACTGAGTTGTTTGCTGTTCAGCCATGTTGTCGCAAGTGGCAAACGCCACCGATAAGCCCGCCTTAAATAATGTTATGTTCGTTCAGGTCATTGACGCGGGTCAGGAGCATTGCAGTCGCATATTCTCATGACCATTCTGCTTTTAGTAATGGCGTTGTTTAGAAACTTCTAGCTGCAGTTTTGGAGGGAACTACGGTCGGATTGTACAGTCAAAGCACTAGAGGGCCAGAACTCTTCTTTTTTGCAGGTAAAATTTGTCAAACTCCTTAATGTTAGTGCCAATTCGACACTTAGGAAATGTTTACGACACCAAAACAAGCCTGTACACGAGAAATCAACAATTTTTAAACAAAAATAATGAAAAAAAAAACACTCAAAACGTCACAAAGCACCGTGTTATTCTCAGCCCTTCAATTATTATTAATAGTGAGTGGAAAAAAACCTGCATTTTTTGTTAATATTTTTTTAATTTGCAATTTTTCTTTTTAAATAATTATAGCACCTGCAGAAATAGAATCTCAGGGACAAAGAGCACAGCTTGCCTATCAAAAGGCCCTTAATGATGGAGCTGTGAATGTTTACCGTGGTAGAATTTTACTGATCGGTCAGGATAGGGCTGGAAAAACAAGTTTGAAGAAGTCTCTGATTGGTCTGCCATTTGACCCTGAAGAACAGAGCACTAAAGGAATTGAAGTAGATCCATCAACATTTCAAGTGGATGTAAACCAAGTAAAGAACTGGCAATCTGTTGATGAGAATGAACAAGGATTGTCAGTGGGATGTTCTAAAGAGGTTGCACAGATGGTGGTGGAAAATCTGCAAAATGACAGTGACGAGAACAGTGATGATTACAGTGATGACTACAGTGGTGAGAACAGTGATGATTACAGTGACGAGAACAGTGATGATTACAGTGACGACTACAGTGATGAGAAGAGTGATGATTACTTTGACGATGAGGAAGAAGAAGATGATTCTTACATACATGTAAGTCATGTTTGCCAATAATTACCGGAAAATTGAATTAATGAATCCACCTGATAATGATACCAGGTGTGATTTATAAATCTACTCTATCAGATCCCAGATGAAATATATGAATCCTGGGTGGGATGTATAAAATAATCCCACCTAAGGCTCAGATTTATTATGTTAACCCTATTCAGCCTTGTGGGGGGTGGGGGCACAAAGTGCCCGCGCTAACTTTCAACATTCATAACTTCTTTAATATGTATTCAAACGCCATCAAACTTTGTGACTTTTCCTAAACTTTATCTGGCAACAATTTCATATGACAATTTATTGATCACGTGACTTGATGTTTCCATGGCAACAAGATTTTGACAGCCATGTTTTTTGAAATTTGCATATTTGTACCTTTGAATGAAGAAAAACAATGTTTATTGGTATGACTCATTTTGATACGTCATTTAGCGTTTATTTATTGGTTTTGATTAATTTTGAGTCAATTTGGACGGTTTTTAAGAGGTTTTAAAAAATTTTAGAAATCCAAGATGGCGGCCGTATAACTAATTACCTAATAACTACGTCATATGACGTTATCGTTCAATTGTGCGGACCACAAAGGAGACGGTTTTGGACGTACTATGTACCATAACCCTCTTGGTTTCATTGTCATAGCCTTAATGTTCTTGAAGTTACAAGGCCCAGGCTGAATAGGGTTAATTAACTCTTACAGAAATCCTGTTTTGTAGGATGTGCTGGGGCGACTGCTTTCAGGTAGGTTCTGAGTCTTAAAAGCAACAATTGATGGTTCCTGTCAAATTTCTGTGAGCCTTAATGTTGCTGTACATGTATTAAAGCTAAGGCCAATTGATCACTAGGGGAAAAACATTGTTATACCTGCCAAGTCTCACGCCTTAGGCGCGAGTCTCACGCCTGCGAGTCCAAAACTCCGATCTCACGCCCACTCACGCCTATGGAGCAATTTCTCATGCCTGATTTACAGATTTGAGCTATCAGCCTTAACTGATCGCCGGCATGACCCAATTAAAAATAAAATTATAGTTACTTTCATGAAAATATGGCACTTTTCTGTAGGTTTTTATCGTTCTGAACATTACAATTACAGCTGGATGTTATTAAATGGAGGTCGCTGAGGTCCATGGAAACTTCCAAATTCTTCGGAACATCTTCGGGCATCTTCGGAATAGATCGGGTTCTCTTCAGATTTGGTCAGGTCGCCTTCGGAAATTCTGGCACTTCCACAAAAAAATTCTCACGTCTATCACTCGGAAAAAGTTGGCAGGTATACATTGTGACTGACGTAAATTCAGTTACAGGTAGATGTAAAAAAATGAAAATGTCTAAATTTGGTATTGCAAAATAGCTACTGTAAGGCACATGGGTGCTGTTACAGGTATGCACCACCTCTGACCCTTACCGAGTACTTATAATTAAATTTAGAGCTTGGGTTGCCTATGGTAATATTATTTTTTTCCCATTTTGTGTGGCGGAACAATATTGTTTGACAATGTGTACATATTTTTGCAAAAAGTGTGTTTACAGTGGGTAATAATTTTGTGTCTTTACACATGAGGGGAGTGGTGTCATGAATAAATTAGTACTGTGTTGAATGTTTTTTTTTTTGCTTATCTGAATATTCTGGATAAAAATACATGTAATAATGTTAGAAGAATGGTGTTAATTTCCTGGTAGGGTCGCAGCTCTTAGAAGCTTCTATTTTCATTTGCCTTATAAAACACAGCTGCTATTGTTTTTAGGGTTAGGGTCCATTGTTGTGTTGTTTGTCCTATTGTTATCTCTAAGGGTGGCAAGCCAATGGTGTGAGACCTTCTACTGTAAGAGCTGCGACATCACCCTAATTTCCAAAGAGACAGGATGGCTTATTTTATTAAAATCCAACGCATAAGTAAAGACTCGACCTCTACTCTTCATTTGGTTTCTATCGATTTTTCTTGGTTCCTTTTTGCAAATCTGTGGGAGTAGAGTGTAATTCAAAGCATCAAGTACGTTTGTGTGTCTTATGAAAATCTAACGTGTCCTTAGCTTGTTACAAATAGTGGAATAGTTATAACTTTGATGCAATCAACATGACAATTTAGCATACACTGTACATAAAATAATGAACAAGTCAAAAAATCTTTAGATACCTCTGTACCTCAGTCTACTCTTCAATTCTTTGTGGTTCTTTTTGCAATTCACCAGCAGTGTACCGGTATTTCAAAACACCTTACGCGACTGTGTGCAGTTATGAAATCTGAGGTGTCTGTTACAAATTAAATTAACCCTTTCACTCCCAGAGTCAACTTATGGAGACATGTAGCATAGTTCTAACTTTTGAGTCTGTGAACGAAATCCTATGGTGTGACCATTCAAATGAAACCTCTTCAGCAGTACTTTTGCATGGTACCATTATTTTGTTTTTCAATATTTTACAAAATGAAATTGGAGATGTGTCTTGAATTTTGATGTTTGGCACTCTTGGGAGTGAAAGGGTTAAAATGGACCTTCAAATTGTTTGGAAAATGAAAACTCATACTACATGTAATTCAGCCTTTTTTGTTTGGTATTCTTTTGTAGGTTGATGCCACTTCACTCCCTGACTGCATTACAAACCGTGCTAATCGGTTGATAAGGTCCCTTAGTTCTGAGCCTGTTGAAAACGATATCAAACAAGAAGAATCCATTTATGATGTTGATTTGTGGGATTTTGCTGGACAGCACCTATACTATGCTTCTCATCCCACTTTCTTTTCATTACGAGCCATCTATGTCCTGGTGTACAACCTCAGCAAGTCATTAAATACAACTGCTCAGCCCTGTGTGAGACAAGGAATTTACGAAGTATTTTTGGACAACTCAAATGGTGAAACAAATGTGGAGAATTTGCTCTCATGGCTTGCCACTGTACACTGTATCACCCAAATGAAAGGAGAAACAGTTAGCAGTGCACAAGGAAAGCTACCCTATTTGCGCCCTCCCATAATCATTGTAGGTACCCATGCTGACAAACCATTTGAAGATATCACAAGAATGAAATCACAGATACAGAAGGGAATTTCTAGAAAGGAATATGAAAGGCATGTGGTCCGTCCTATTTTCAGCATTGACAACACAGCAGGGTCACAGTCTAAGGAATGTGGTTTAGGTCGGAATCAAGCCCATCAAGCAGGTAAGAATCAGTAAACTTTTTTTATTACGTACATGTAGTACTGTTGGTTTAACTCAATAAGAATGAACTCAGAACTGTCTAACTTATGCTGTAATGGAAAACTAAATGTGTAAGCGGCAGTCATCTGCAGACTTCAAAACCATATCCACATGAACTAGTTTTGAGACACGTGCAAGTTGCTCTGTAGGATCTGTAAATTGATGGTTGAGGAATTGTCATGGCGCTCAATGCCTCAGTATGCAGTCCAATTTTATTTCTTGATCCCACTAAGCGCACACTCAGAAGAAAATGCTTTTGATTTATGTCATTGTTCCAAACTAGGATGAATTAAAGCATACTTCTTACACACCACTGGTAGCCATGCCAAGCCGACCGCCACAGCCTGACCTTTATTGTAAAATCAAAACTGTGCACACAGTGCTTATTCCAGCTCCGGCACTTTGGAATGTATTACCGCGTGAGATATATTCGTTGTATTACAGATCTAGGGATTTTTAAGTGCCACCTGAAAACGCACCTCTTTAAGGAAGCTTTTTATTAATTTTTATTAATTTTTATCTTGTATATTTCAATTTTATCATAGTATATTTTGAATAATTATTATTGAGATATCCTGTATTTAATTATTATAGATAGAAATCATGTAATGCGTGCTTGATCATTTCATGGAAAGCACGCAATATAAGAATTAAATTATTATTATTATAAAGCTAATGAAAAATTACATGGTTGGCAGCAGCAAACTAGGGGGGCCTATAAACTGAACTCAGTGGGTGGGTGGGTGGGTGGGAAGGTCAGCAATGGCGGACACAAGAAAAACTACTGCCCGCCTTAGATCACATGACCTCGTAGGTCACATGACCTAACCCCAGGCCCCAGCAGCGTGTGAGAAAAACATTTTCCGCTTATTTCATTGCACTCAGCCAGCGGAAAATAATCCTTCTCACACCCCACTGGTAGCCATGCCAAGTCGACCGCCGCAAGAGCGAAAAAGCATAGAGCAGCAAAAACAACATGGCAAAGACTATGCTCTACTGTCCATAAATTCACAACTAATGCAAACTATTACGGAATTATGAACTAGTCAAGTCCAGGTCTTGCTGGAAGCTATCAGGACACTAGAACTATTAGATAGACAGCTGTAAACTTGAACAAAGTACACTTTTGCATACTTGCAAATAAAATTAAGTTCAGTTCTCAGCCTTGAATTGTCTTGGAATCTGTCAACAGTGATTTCAAAGACTCCTGACTTAATTATTTTTGCATTTCTCACAACTCCATCCCCCCTGCCTCTGGAAGATTCGATCAGGTACACCATGAGCTGCTGCTGCTGCAGATGCTCCTCCTGCTCTAAGGCTGTGGATTCCATACAAACCAGGTTCCAACCCTTCCTTCTGCAGCTCTCGCTTTATGAACTTGTTTGCCCGACTATAAGACATGGGCTCCTTTCTGAGCTCCATCCTCTTCCTGGTATTCAGAATCCGACGGAAGAGCCTTGACTTGCGATCATGATTACCCATTTTTAAGAACTTCTCAATTACCGCAGCAGGACAAGGAGATGAATCACTGTGTGCTATGAAGACCCATGAACCGTTCTGGAACTGGTCATTCTTCGCGTGTTGACTCGGAGCTACCATGTCGGCTACGAGATCCTTCTCCTGGGTTGTCATTGTACGGCTCCAAGCGCCTGAGAGCTCGAGAGCTATTCTCCGAACGCCTAGCCTCCCTCGGCATAGTATTTTTGAAAGATAAAAAACTTAGATTGTACAGTACTTTTAAAAAAGGCGAAATATCTCAGAGAAAACACGAAAAGGTCAGCAATGGCGGACGCAAGAAAAACAACTGCCCGCCTTCGGTCACCTGACCTCGTAGGTCACATGACCTAATCCCAGGCCCCAGCAGCGTGTGAGAAAAACATTTTCCGCTTATTTCATTGCACTCAGCCAGCAGAAAATAATCCTTTATTTTTGGTGAGATTTGTTTCACAAACAAGCAGACTGAAGAAGTGTACTTGAAGTACATGTTTATAGTCATCTGACCTCGTAGGTCACATGACCTAATCCCAGGCCCCAGCAGCGTGTGAGAAAAACATTTTCCGCCTATTTCATTGCACTCAGCCAGCGGAAAATAATCCTTTATTTTTGGTGAAATTTGTTTCACAAACAAGCAGACTGAAGAAGTGTACTTGAAGTACATGTTTATAGTCATCAATTGTTGAAGTATAAATGAAGTACATTTTACTTTAATGTACTCCAGTTATACTTAATACACCTGTACATTAAAGTTTAAATGAAGTATACTTCAATTGTACTTTTTTACTGAAAAGTTCAAGTGAAGTATACTTGTAAGAAGGCCACCACTAATAGCAGACATGTCCCTTAAATTGTCACAATTGACTTTAAATTGCATCAGGTCTTATTTGTTTATAATTGTCCCTTAACTTTATGCAATTACAGTTACTTCACCTACCACTACTGTACACAAACTGCCTCATAAGTTAGGGTTTTGTCAGTACATACTGTACACTTATAGGAGATTGTAGTAAATCCCCTTATTAGAGGTTGAAGTAGCACCAGGATGCTCAAAGTTTGGTTATGAAATATCACGGCAATTTTTGTTTTGTTTTTTTTCTGCTGTATGTGTAAATTTACATGTAAACAAGCATGTATGCAAATATTTCATAAGGGCCGGTTATTTAAACGAAGTTTAGATGGTGTTTAACAAAACCGCGGTGTAACCCAATTTCAATCTGGCCAACTCTAATATTTAAACGCTATTAACTGTAAACAATGTCAAGTAGCAAAGACTAACAAAAGAGGCGCATTTTTGGATGTATCTGAATGCGTACAGTTTGGCGTACACCCTCTACACCTCTACACCTCTACATGACATATTTCCTCTTTTTTTTTCTGCAAACCCTTTCCTTCTTTATACATGTTTCTGTTGCCATAGCAACACCGTTTAACTTATATTTGTCCTTTTTTATCAGGCCATTCTCTGCCGTAGCGATGCCTTGCTATTTCTACGGCCTAGTTGAGATCCTAACCACTAGTTTATGTAATGCCACCGATTCTGCATGAGATGGTCAATTGAACTGTGAACCGGCATCTATGCATCTACATTCTTATCCAGTTGGGATTATCATTTTTCATTTTTTTTTCATGGTTGATTATACTATGCTAATTAGACGCGTAAGAATTCCATGCGACAATACCGCTCTACATTATACTTAACTACGCCAATATGGCCGAAAGTCAACCTGTATTAGGGAGTTAGCACTGACCCACATTTAGCATAATATTATAGTGTCATTATACCTTTTACAGACACTACTATTATACAACAATATGCCACTACTATCATACGACACTACGCCTGTATACCTGTACGCCTCTATGACCGAAAGTCAACCTGTATTTAGCGAGCTCCTCTTCCAATAAATCCCCGATAAAGACATCACTACTATTATACAACAATACGCCACTACTACTATCATGCAACACTACGCCTGTACGCCTGTACGGCCTACAGTCAACCTGTATTTAGCGAGCTCCTCTTCCAATAAATCCCCAATAAAGACATCACTACTATTATACGCCACTACCATCGTCGTTTCTCCCTTCTTCCTTTTTTTTTCCGGCCATTTCTTCCTCATCCCTAAACCGTTCCTCTCCCCTCTGTACAGGCATGGCGTACATGCGTACATGCGTAGTGTTGTATGATAGCATGCAGAGGCGTATTGTTGTATAATAGTAATGATGTCTTTATTGGGGATTTATTGGAAGAGGAGCTCGCTAAATACAGGTTGACTGTAGGCCGTAGAGGTGTACAGGCGTACAGGCGCAGTGTCGTATGATAGTAATGGCATATTGTTGTATAATAGTTATTTATTGGGGATTTATTGGAATAGGAGCTCCCTAAATACAGGTTTACTGTCGGCCGTAGAGGCGTACAGGCGTAGTGTCGTATGATAGTAGTGACGTATTTTTGTATAATAGTAGTGTCTGTAAAAGGTATAATGACACTATATGCTAACTGTCGGCCATAGAGGGGTACAGGCGTACAGGTGTAGTAGTGGCGTATTGTTGTATAATAGTAGTGTCTGTAAAAGGTATAATGACATTATATCAACCGTTAAATAAAATGCAGATAAAATTGAAAAAGAGTCAACTATTTTATAATCATTATAATGGCAAAGAACAAAGTGTGTTAAGTCGATATTTATGTGCCAAAAGTAATCTGTATGTCTTTTTTGGGGATTTATTGGAAGAGGAGCACGCTAAATAGAGGTTGACTGTAGGCCGTTGAGGTGTAGAGGTGTACAGGCGTATACTTGGCAAAAGTAATCGACAAGTCTTTATTGGAACAGTGCTAACTCCCTAAATACAGGTTGACTTTAAGGTACTACTTCACTACGCATCTACGCTAGACAAACAAAAGACCAATTTGCCAAAATTGAAGAAAAAAGCCGAAATGTACAGGTGTGCAACAGCTACGTTTAAATACACGGTCTCAACTACATCCAAAAATGAGCCAGGTATAGCTGAAAAACATTTGCAATGTATCTCAGACCTTAAAATAACCAACTTACAGTATAAACAAATATGGAGGTGCATTAATGTTCTTAAACCGCGGTCTACATGTAAATTAGTCTTTGTTTAAATAACGGGCCCTCAGACATGATAGATTTTAATCATCCAGTTCTTCTGCATTGCTGTTGGAGTCTTGATCATGTATTGTCCACTCTTGCCATTGCGACATACAACATACATGTACTCGGAACTGGATTTGTTGTCCATCATAGAGAGAGTCTGTATAATAGCGGGAGTTACTTTTGACAATAAATTTTGTTTGCCTGAACTTGAAGTCCTGTCTGGAAAGACAGGGTATCACTGTTTTGCAATTAATAATATACATGTAATATCAATGTAATTGTTTTTTATTTTTGAAAAACAAATAGGCAACATTGACAAAATTCAAGCACTGCAGGACAAAATCATGGAAGTGTTGAGACAGGAGCCATACATGGGGGACAAGATACCTGTTAGGTAAACTTAATAATTAACATTGTTTTAATTTTATAAGCCACATGCATTTGTAAACTAGAAGATAAATAATTAATGAAAACCTGTGAAAAAGCAAGTGAAAAATGTGAGTTCACAGGTTTTTTCACAGGTAAATTCACTGGTTTTTCACTGGGTGTGAAATTTTGAAAACCTATGAAAAAGAATCTAAACCTGTGAAAAATTGAAAATTACGCAACTTAATTACACCGAGTTTAAGTTATTGTACAAATGCCCACAATAGATGGTTTTCACGGCAGCCATGTTGGTGGACAGAAACAATAGAAATCGTTTGCATAAAAAAATAGTTTTATTCCCAAAGGATGAAAATTTCATTGTTCTGTCCACCAACGTGGCCGTGGCCATCTATAACAACATTAAATACCAGACTCACAGACTCACATTATTATGGGACCTTTTTGTTACAATAAATTGCTATAATTGATAATGCCTTAAGCTCTCAAGGTATGTATATACATGCAGGCCAGGGGCGGATCCAGGATTTTTCTTAGGAGGGGGTGCACCTCTAAGGAATGACGTAACTGAAGGGTGACGTAAACAAATTTAAAAAGCGAACAACGCAGACTAGGTCATCTCAGGGGGGGGGGGGGGGGGGGGGGGGGTGCGCACCCCCTGCACCCTCCCCCTAGATCCGCCCCTGCAGGCTATGTCAGAATGGTAGTTTTAACTTATGAAACAGATGCTTTAATATCATACAGTATTAAAGGCCTTTATACATGTACCTACACAAAATATACATGCACAGTTTGGTTCTGTAGATCTTTAGCAGCTAGCATAATCGCGTTCGAAGAACGCAATCCTAATTTCGTGTTGGTTGTCCTGTGGTTTATGTGCAGTAAAATTTGAGATTTTTTGGTAGACGGTCTTCCAAATGGCCGCCCCTATTGTTTTTTTTTCAGGAGCTCATTTCCGCCGGAAATTCCTTCGAACGCGTCTCCATAATCTGTGATTACTGCTAGTATTATGTATCTGGCCATCTTTACATTTCCTACAAAAGACAGTGTACATATGGATGGTTATTCCTCTATGTCTTTTTAGACAGTGGAATTTCTATAATTGCCTTTTAAACCTAGTTTTTATAATAAAAAAATCCAGACAATCGGAGATTTTCGTGTTTCCCGACCGTCCCAGATTTTGCCGATTTGTCGGAAAAAACAGCAAAATCCCCAATCGTCTTAAACCCACGAGTAAGCAGAAGCCTACCAAATATTAATGTAAAGATCATCTCTGTTAGTGTTAAGTTCCTCAATTTTCACTTTTTGCAGCTTTATAATGACTCATGTTTCAACAACCGGAGTGGAAGTCATCTTTGGTTAAGAGTAATATCTTTAGTAATTTGTGTCACTGGGCCGGGCTGATTGAATAGAAATTTGTGGTACAGGAGGTACATGTACATGTACATAGTACTGTCAGGATAAAAATACAACTTACAAGCAAAACTTAATTACACTGTAGTTGTGCAACTTCAAGCTCATGGATGATTGGATTTATTTACAACATAAGAAAAAGGAAAATGAAGAAACGAAACATATCAAGTAAAAGAAACTTACATTATTGCCGGGTTTGGCGAGAGTTCCATTCGATAACGATTTCGTTTTCTTTCTTTTCGAGGAACAGATAAATGGAAGTATTAAATATGAAAGTTGAAGTTGACCTTTCATGCACGAGTGATTGCGAAAGACTGATTAAAGGTTACAAATGACGTACAGTGTAGTAACGTTCGTGACGGATCACCTAGTGTGACCGGAAAAGCGACTGAACATGTAAAACAAATCATAACAACATATTGAATTAATTCTCGTACCTTAGGGGCACTTACAAGACCTTTAAAGTTTCTTAAAGCACGACTTCACTACTCGAAGAGCAGTTGTTTTTGTTTGTTGATCAATAGAGTACTAAAGTGTGACATCACAAAAACTTAAATTTGTGAAATAATGGGATTTGATGTTCGGAAAGGGCATGACGGAAAATGCCCGCTTGCCAAAAATCATCATCTTATTGCAATTTGCGGGCGAGTTATTGGCACCGTTATGCTCTGATGACTCCATACAAACCATTCTAATTTTTGCCTTGGTTCATTACGTTATTTCACAAATTTAAGTTTTTGTGATGTCATCACAGTACTCTATTTGCAATTAAGGGCGTTGATCTTGCTTCAATTATCCTGCAGGTGGATAAATTTCGAAAGGATTGTTAGTGCTTTGGCAGCTGAAAACACTTATTACATTGACATAAAGAAACTTCAAACCTATGCCAAGGATGTGTGCTTTATAGATGATAAGGAAGAGTTTAACACCATGGTGAATTTCTATCATGACCTTGGGATAATTATCAAGCACCGCAGCACAGTCATTCTGAAGGCCCAGTGGCTGATAGACTTGTTCAGGCAGCTGATCACCATTCCACATTTTGATAAAATGGTAAGGACTTTGCTACAGCCATATTAATAATTATAACTTACAGACTAAGACACCTCTCCTAAGTGTATCATCCCCTTTTTTGTTGTGAGCTCGATTTACGCTACTCACTCATGTCCAGCCCAGCTCAAAAAGCGGCTGGTAACAAGGCATTTATTTATTTCTTTTTTGGCATTATAAGTCGAAATCTTTTTATGACCTTTAGGTTTGGATATTAATATAAAACATTTTGGACGCACTGAACTGAGCCAACTCCTCCATCCCCTTGTATCTTTCCCTAGGTACAAAATGATATTAGAAATCTGACTTTGATTGTAAAATGTCCTGAAAAGTGTCTTGTTTTTGAAACCATTTTCTATCTATTTCTTTCAAAGACAGACAGACAGACAGACAGACAGACAGACAGACAGACAGACAGACAGACAGACAGATAAAACAGCATTTTCTCCAAAGTTTTATGTAAAGAAATACAATACTGAATATTGCTTCTGGTCAAAAGATCAGGATAGGTCACCAAGCAAATTCACAAAAGAATATTAATTTTCATAAACGTTTTATCACTACACTGTCAGTAGTTGGCCTGATCTTACACAGTACATGTGTCTTAATTGTTGGTAAGCTGCATGCACTGTGTACAGTTTTATGTTCAGTTGATATACATACTGCACTGCACTGCACTGCACTGCACTGCACTGTATGTATATAATGCATGCATGACAAGCGCATTAAATTAACATGGTCCCTGGATAATAAAATGCACTGTATATATAATATTTGCTTGATTTCTCAGAGGAATAAGGTTACAGAACAATCATTTTCCATAATATATTTTTTATAAGGATCCCATAGTTTCCAACCACTGGAATGAAGTTCAGGAAAGTGGTGTCCTCAGCATGGAGCTTGTGAATCATGTGTTTTCAAAATTCCTTCTGCAAGGTGTTGTCAGAGATGATATTCTAAATATGATGGAGCAGTTTGGTTTGATTGCAAAGTTTTCCCCCTCTACAAATGATGGAAAGTACTTTGTACCATCACAGCTTAAAGCATCGCCTGATTGTGTTTGTGCCGTGAAGCCCTCAAGCTCAGACCCTTGTCCACTGTATGTGTGCTTTTTAAGTGGTTTTGTCCCCCATGGCCTGTTTACACAGCTTGTTTCTCGTTGCATTCGTTGGTGTTCTGATGCTGGACCAACTCAGCCCCCTACACTGTACCGAAATGGAGCGTGGTTCGTTATTGGGAGGCAAGTTTTCCATGATTTTATTCTTATCTGCAAGAAGCAATTCATCAAGGTTGTCCTCAAGCGAAGAAGTCAAAGTCAGCTGGTCTTGGAGGACAAATCAACTGATCATGAAGTAGCAGTACATGTGCGTGAATTTGTGGATGAAGCATTACAATCTTTGTCACGAGATCTTCCCTACCTGCGTGGGCTGAGGTGCAAGTTCCAAGTTAAATGCCCATATTGTTATCTGGAAATTAAAAAATGCACAAACCACAGTGAAGTGTCGTGTGCTCATGAGGACTGTCTACATCTCCTGGATATACAACCTGTAACACAAGGCAATCCACTGATTTGCAAAAGGAAACCTTGCAATGAAGTACTCAGAGTTGATGGACTGGAGAAATGGTTTTCACAGAGAACAAGCCAGGTACATCTAATTCGATTGCTAGTAATGCAGTACATAAGACGTGAAATATTAATATAACCTGGAAGGGAAAACTGTATATCATTAATGGCTTTAGCCTATTGTCTCTGTTTAAGAAGCTGTAACTTTATCTGTACTTGTGCATTAGATTATAGGCTGTTTAAATAACCAATACAAGGTCTCTTTGTCTTCGTTCACAACCTCGTTCCCTGAGGGCCTCTCTCTCTCTTCAGCTACGTCATCATCGGGAGAGACCCTGGTTGTGGCTGGTCACGTGCCACCCTGTGACAAAATATTTTCCATCGGGGTAGGGTCAATAACTATTTTCGTTGATCTTCTCAAACGAACAGAAGACGAAAGTAATGCCTGTCAAGAGGCTCATTCGTTCAGACACACAGGGATTTAACATTTTAATATGTACATCTTTGAAAGCTTCTAGTCACCTTCTAAATTCAACAAAGTCAACATCACACATACAGTGTACAAATCGTTTGCTTTATAAAATGATGCTTTTATTGACCAAAATGTAATAATTCTTGAAGTTTGCAAGCTGCATTCGTGTCTACATCTTAGCTTGCAGATAAAAAAAATATATATATATAGATAGCCTGAGCCTAACAGCGTCGTACTCTCTGAACAAGCTTAACTAAGGTGAAACTTAACTAAGCTGAAAGGTCGGAAGCGCAAGAATTAAGATTGACGACCGGGCTATTTTTCAATTTTAGCAATTGTCAAAAACAGTATTACCCGACCATTTAGACCGTACAAAAGTTCACAAAAACAACTTTTCTCTGTCTGGAATAGCTAGTACGACTACTTTCCGAATAAAATACAGATGTTGTTTGTCAAAAATTGCCCGACAAACTGATTTGGAAACAAAATTGCAAAAATACACAAACATATTTGCATAAGGCGACGCGAGTGAAGACAACTATAAAATCTAAGTCTTGTTTTGTTTACATAAAATCGCTTTTCAAACTATGTAATGAATGAACAAACACATAAAAATGGACAACACAATCTTCTTCCGAAAAATTTTTTTCAAATCTCCATTAGTTTATGTTTAAAAGCAAAACGCGTACCATTTATAGCGCATCGAGTTCAAGCTGCCTTTGATAAAATTCAAGAAATCGATACAACTTAAGTTAAGCACGTTTGAAAAACAATTCTCCAAAACTACACAAGAACACAAGGAAAAAGTCAATCACAGATTGATATCAACATAAATTCCCATCGAAAAATGTAATCTGTTTTACCTTTGAGTTCCTCGCTTGCTTGTTAATTCTTTAAATCCCCGCTCCTCTGGTTCTGAAATCCGTAATAAAAACAAACATCGATTCCCGCATTGAAAAACGTATGAAGTTCCTCGAAGCAAGATTTTATCCCAGAAAGCTCTTATTTTTCTACTAAAGTGGCTTTTGAGTATCCCTTAAGGTGATTCCATTGAAAAAGAAGGAATTTTTACGATTTTCTAAAACTTGGTCCAGATGGTAATTATGTTATGAGCATCACAAAAATGAAATAAAAAATAGGGGTCACCGTGCTCGTTTTTGCACAACATGGATGGCCATTATAGTAACTAGACGACCCGCGAGGTTCCATTACTGAACCCTAGTAATCAGAAAGGGGACTATAATTTCTTAAAAAAATCATTGCTAGGATTAAAATAATAGAGCAGTTCAACAAAATTGACTTTGATCTTACATTATAAACTATTTTAGTTGACCAGGAATTAAGATTATGAAAGAAATTAAAGAATTCGCGGCGTGCGCGCATACCCAACACTACCTGAAGACGTGTTCTTTACAGCATTCAAATACAAATATTCAAAGCAGAATTTTTAACTTTTCTTTAAATCGCGATATATTGTAGTCAACCGTGTGTCATTTAAATTTCTGCATTAAAAATTGGGGGTCACCGTGCTCGTTGTCAAGCTATTGTTCACGACCAGCGCGAAATCCTCTTTGTAATTGAATCCTTTAAGGAAACCCTCTTGCTTCGGAGTGCGCGCGCGCTCGTGCACGCGCAAATGACGCAATTTATTATGCGCAGTAGTGATGCGCAATGCAAAACTAGGGAATCACCTTAATTAGTATCGCTGTCTTGAGTAGCAAACCGCGAAAAAATGCAGGGAAATAACGACTTTACTTCTCCGCTAAACACTGACCAGCGAAAGATCCAAAAAAGTGTTTAACGAGCTGACGGCTGTGTAGCCACGCGAAAAACAGAGCCTCAAAGATCCCGGATGTTGTGTGGCGTCAAACGCGCATGTTTTGCGACGTCATACGCGCCCACGATCTAGCCCTGCCCCACCCGGGCGGCGGCGGCGGTGGCGGCGGCAAGCACACGGACCAACGCGCCCGCGAAACATTCCGCTAGCCATGACCATTAAAAATGACGGGCATAGGCTCTATGAGTATGGGGCTACGCAGCGGAACTTCGGCCCGCGAGTGCTCCGCTATAAAATTCGTACAATGTTGCACAATGTAATATATTGATCTTGTCAACAAAGTTTTGATTTCGATCGGTCGCATAATCTCAGATTTTAGTTACTGGCTTTTCTGCTAATTGGCCGTCTGACAGTATAAATGTAGCATAAAATAAAGCACAAGGATAAAGATTACCTCTGTATTCACATATTTAAGAGCCTGATACTGGCTGATAAAACTGATAAATCTCGAATTCAGCTCGGTTCGTGGCATTTGTGTGCGCAAAATATTGACCGTCGCGGCGTTTGTTTCCATCCTTGAAGAAACAAGGTTTTTAACGTGCTTTCCGTCGCTCAGAAACATTTTGGCTGAGTTGACAACTACATGAACCGCTTACTGACAGGTCGAAAATACTTGTGTGATCACAAAACGCTTGGCTTTTAGCTTGTTCTGATGACCGATAATACCTCAAAACACTTCTCCCCTTTCTCGGTAAAGTGACAATTATACACTTTACTACCCCTCCCCTAACAAACATGTTTGTTACCACCCAGATTCTAGGTGGCACGTGACCAGCCACAACCAGGGTCTCTCCTGATGATGACGTAGCTGAAGAGAAAAAGGCCCTGGGAACGAGGTTGCTTTGTTCAGTGAAAAAGTTGTAGTTGCTCACAGTACATCATAGCTTGGACATTCCATGCAACAAGGTGATCACAAAAAGGGTATTGTTGGGTATACATGTACCTTGTTTGCAGTTGGATTGTTTAGCATCTTGTTTTTCTTACCACACAATAGACTTGCAAAAACCCCAGTAACTCGAACTTGTAAAATCGAACCAATGCAGTTACATGTTCCTCTGCTTCACTTTGTGACTCAATTTTACCCTTGATTGCCTTAATTGATATCTCAAAATTCCTTTCTCTCAAATAGTTTTGTGTTTTTAATTATCCAGATCCTAATGAAGTACACTTTACGATAATTTTATCATCCTGTACTTTGACAGTCAGGTCTATTCCTATTTCAACGAAACGGCTGTCCACGGTCTCGCAAAGTCTTTTTTACGTAGTCAGATCAGCCCTGCAGTTTATTGTATGTTTGTTCATTTTTGGGCTGGTTAGGTCTTTCGCAGATCCTACGTATATCGTTAGCAGCATTATCGTTTGCGGTCCTTTGCAGATTTCACGTCTATTCCTTTTTCCCAGAGTCAAATTTGGAGTAAGCAATGACTGACCTAACGTTTCACCTGATTATACTTGCTGCCTAGCCCAAATTGTGCATCCTTTTTGTTGTATATTCACCGTAACAGATTTTGGTTAATTTGGTTAATTTTGAATCTCGACCTCCTGGAAACATATAATTCAAGTATCTTTTAAATTACGCACGTTTGTTTCTCTTACAGGAATTGCATCCTTCCGCATCACTTGATGCAGCACAAAGTTGGTCAGGGAACTCTGGTGAAACATTGAAAGTTCTTCTCCTGGCTAACGAGTGGGGATCTTCAAAAGGTGGCTTGTCAACCATTAACAGAACACTGGCCATACTCTTAGCAAAGCAACCTGAAGTAGATGTCAATCTGTTAGTGCCAGAGTTTGAATGTAGTGAAGAGGACAAGAGAACTGCCCATAGTCATAACATTTCTGTCAGAGAAGCACAGCGTCGTCCCGGCTTCAGTGATCCCCTTGACTGGTTAAACTTTCCACCAAGAGACCTTACCATTGACATTGTCATAGGTCATGGTGCAAAGCTTGAAAAACAAGCCCAAGTTATCAGAGAGTACCGTCGTTGCAAGTGGGTGCAAATGGTTCATACCGAACCCGAAGAACTGGCAATGCACAAAAACTACCCTAGAGCCATAGCCAAAGGGGAAGAGAAGAACAGAGCTGAAGTCGACCTGTGCAAACTTGCAGATCTTGTTGTGGCAGTTGGGCCCAAGTTGGCAGATTCTTTCTCATCCTTCCTGCGTTCTTCTCATCAGGATATTTTTCAGCTGACACCAGGCACTTTTGCAGACTTCGCAGACGTAAAACACTCTGCACAGGAGACTGCCAAGTTTAAGGTGTTAATCTTTGGCCGCTGTGATCCCGAAGACGTCAGCCTCAAAGGATATGACATTGCTGCTAGTGCAATAGTTGAATTGAACGACAGTTCTTACTGTCTGATATTTGTGGGTGCACCTGATGGAAAGCAGGACGAAGTCGCAAAAACCTTACTCCAGACAGGCATTTCAAAGAAACAGCTGATTGTCAGATCATTTGTACTAAATAAGGAAAGGTTGAAAGAGTTGTTTTGTGAAGCTGATGTCGCTATCATGCCATCAAGAACAGAGGGATTTGGCCTGACAGCACTGGAAGCCATGTCAGCTGGCCTTCCTATTTTGGTGAGTGGAAACTCTGGGTTCGGAGAATCACTGCGTAGTGTTCCAGAAGGCAAGTCATTTGTGATCGAATCTGAGGACCCCAAAGTATGGGCAGAGGCAATCGCTGCTCTCCGTCAAAAATCTAGAACACAGCGGCTTCAAGAGATCCAAACACTGCAGAGAAGCTATGATGATATGTTTAGCTGGGAGAGGCAATGCCAGTCCCTTGTAAACAGGATGTGGAAGATGGTTTATGGTAAGAAATAAAACTCAAATGTGCCTCTAACCCTTAAATACATATTGTCAGAATCAACTCTTCGTACATTGCGTAATAGTTAAATAGTGAAATATTTCTTGTTTTGAACGTAAGTGAGTAATACAGATTTGAATTTACAAAATGTTGATTAGATGACGTCAATTCAGGACTTTGCCATTATTTCTACTTCAGCTTACAATGCGAAGTTTACAGTTTGACCTTCGGATGTACAACAGACTTTAGGAAAGGTTAGGGTTTTGCCCTGATTTTTTCGAGAGCATTAATTTTATCGTTAGCACATGTCGTCTTCAGTAGCTGTTCGTTTATCCTTTAGAAACATTTTAGTTAAGTTTGGCAAAATCGGTTGCTACCACGGTAATGAAATATGATGTCATAAGTAACATGAGATCAAGCCATGTTTGAATAAAAATGCGTGTTTTCACCTTTTTTCGGTAAAAAAAAAACCCCATAAAATGATACCAAAAGCAGCATAATGAGTAACTATCATATTTTGCAACTGTAGCAAAAAATATTTGCACATATCATACTTATTTCTCAAAAGCGTGAACATTTGCACTAATTGGTGTCCAGGCTGGCACGGACAACATCTTTCCTAACTGCGCTTGTGCACTAGTATATCCATAGGACTGAGGATTTATTTACAAATGTAAACATAGCAGCCGGGAGACCGAAGAGAGAATCTTTTGCACCAAGACGATAAGCCGATGAGCGAGACAAACATGGCGAACGGCTTGCTTTCGTGCACTGCTTCGTGTAAGAACACGCAGGGCTCCTTCTCCTTCTTTACCTTTTCTCCCGTCGATTTTTTCCCCCTTTTCTGCTCTCTCTCTCTCTCGCCCCACTAACTGCCCCTTGGTCTCCAAGGATGCTTATGCAGATAAGCAAAATAATAATAATAAAAAAAAAACAGACAGGTTTTTTTTTTGTGTTAAATCATCCTATAATTATATCAATACCATGTAGGTGTTGCTAGATGAATAATGCATTGTGTTCAATATTTATCAAAGCTTCTTGTTTTATTTTTTCTCATACATGTATATTGGTGTAGAAATACCCGCCAAACACAAGTCACCTGTCAAAAGCTGTACCGGAGATGATGCAACTAGGCAGACAGTGAGTGATACCCACTTTCCTCAGGGTAATAATCAAAGCAATGTTTTCATTGCTTATTTCTCAACCTCAATAATTCATCAAGGTTCAAGAAAGAGTCATAAGCATGATGGTAGTTTGGAAACCCGATCTTAATTACCATAGATTTTGGCGATTTTATTCCTCCGTGTTCTCTATATTTAATGACCAGTTTGAGAAGCTATATCCAACACTCGAAAGAGTGTTTCAACAGGTATCCAAACACCTCGAAGTTGGTAAAAATAATATACTCGGCTGCACCTCGTTTTTTAACCGAATTCTCGCTGTTGGAGATCCTGTTGAAACACTGTTTCTCGTGTTTGATTTATTATGTAATTCAGAAAGTGAGTTTGTTTGGTACTTTGAAACCTGCTAATTGTAGAAACTAATAAACGATGCTTTCTCATGTGCAATTATTATCTGTCATGCCAATGGCATACAAACATGTAGTTGATAAAAAAAGAGACAGGCTTTTTAGGTTGAAGTCATTCCATTATAACACAAAGTAGTTGTGATAAATCTTGTGAATCATTGTTATGTTCTCTTTCTTTTTATTAAATCTAGATGTAGAAAGAGCCCCAGGGTGTGATGCTTTGGTGAACAATTGTGGGGAAGAAGCTGCAATTGGGCAGATGACTCATACTACATGCTGTATGTGTGTCATTGCATGATTTGCCAATAATTCTCAACCTCATATTATAACGGAAAGTGAGCTCGTTTTGTACTGTGAACCATGGTAAGTTAAAGGAAATGAGTTCTCAAGTTCTCAAGTGCAGTTATCTGTTATTCCCAAGACAGGGTTTTTAACTCGCGAATAC
Source organism: Dendrophyllia cribrosa (assembly GCA_024195265.1). Classification (NCBI taxonomy): domain Eukaryota; kingdom Metazoa; phylum Cnidaria; class Anthozoa; order Scleractinia; family Dendrophylliidae; genus Dendrophyllia; species Dendrophyllia cribrosa. The sequence goes on along the minus strand of JAJLRJ010000006.1, from coordinate 11,964,160 downwards.
ACGAAGCGTTAAACGAGTAATAGAAGTAGGACAACATTTCTCTCGATCGCTCGCTCAATCGGCTGTTAATTTTGAGCCCGTGATATGCAATGGTCACCTTTCTTACCCATGGGGGCGGTGTTGGAGGGAGGGGAGTGCGGGAGTTAGATACAAGGGGTGGGTGGGGGGGGAGCCTTCGAAGTAAAACTCCTAGGAGAGGGGAGGGTCAGTAAACATTGAGTATGTAGTAAGTAATGGTCACCTGCTTTACCCATGGGGACGGCGATGGAGTGAGGGGAGGATGGGGAGTAGGACACAGGGGGTGGGGGCGGGGGGTGGGGATGGTGGGGGGGGGGGGGGGGGGGGGGTTAGGGGTCCGAACGTTTCGTATTCACGAGTTGGTTCATATGAGCCTTTGATTTTTTAACCCGTAAATACGCGCATGCGTAATGAACGGGTTATCGGTAACGGAGACAGATGTGCAAATGAGCACTCACTCACTAACTCGCTCACTCACTCACTCGCTCCTTCCATCAGCTGTAAACTTTTGTCACGTAATGTTTTAAATTTGTTTTGTTACGAATGCATGCGTAACAAGCACAACGTGAATCCAGCAATAACAATAACTAATTTACCGTAAACAAATGAACAACATTTTACAATAAGCTTAAAGATATTTCGCATTTGGAGTCCTTTGATAAATAAAGGCCAAATTTATGTCTTTCATGTCTTGCCGTGACAGTACAAATGCGTATTGTTTGATTGACGGTTATGCGCTAAAGGTCAACTTCTTATATGTCGTCAGTGGATCTGATCTGTTCCTCAAGTGGAAATATATCCTTGCGTTTTTCTAATGAACAGAATATGTAGATCTTAAACATCGCACATATCATATCGCGGATTACTATTTACTAAAAGATATCGAGCCGTGTTTATAATTTAAAAATACCGTACATTGCGTTGCATTGCACGTTAAAAAGCTAAATTTGGCAATCTTAGGCCTGGGGCAAACGTCGAATCTAAGTCGCGTCGAATTTTTTAAAAATAGGTTGGACAAAGAGTCGACTTAATTCCAGCGTGGTAGCAAACGTCGAACCTGCGTCAATCCTATTTCACTAGTTGCACTTCATTAAAACACGGGAATAAGCACGCGTCCTCGTGCTATAGAGCGTTTTCACTTGACGTCATAGCCGCCATATTGGTGTTCCCGTACAAAAGAATTTTAATTAACTTCTTTTGTTAGGAACACCAACATGGCTGCCATGGCCTTTGTCATTTGAGTCCCACGGGACTGAAGGTCACGTGAGTGAAAACGCTCTATTCACTCGACGCGGCTAGTTACTGCTAGGACTTGCTAGCGAAATGCCGAAATACAGTGCTCGTCGGGCCTTTCTTTGGTATTTAATTGCGAAAAATAGAAAGAAGACTCGCATTACATACAGCTCTGAGCAACGCTTTTACCGGCTGTCCATCCTCAACGACTCGACGTCCTCGTTTTCTTCAAACACTGAACATTTATTGCAAATAGGGAATTTGCATTTCAAGCATTTATATCAAAACACATTTCCATCACGCTGTGCGATGTCAGCAATGACTTTCGATAGCTCGCCATTCCCAGTGGTCTTTCTGCATGTACCGGTATCCATGAACCACTCATTGTCTTCTATTGTTTGTGAGGTATTGTATTTTTGGTCTTGTTTTGCATTTGTATTGTTGTCGTTCTTTGTTCCTTTTGTTTTACGTAATATGTGCTCCGGTACATGCAGAATCTACCATTCCCAGTCGTGAAATTAATTGTCTTTGTACAGCGCATGCTCGTCAGGGGGGGGGGGGGGGGGGGGGGAAATAGCGTTTGGCAGATGGGGGAGTCGGTATTTTTGTGACGTTTGCGCAGTCCATCACATTTGAATCGATTATTTTTTAATTTGCATGATTTATGTATTGAGTTCAGCGCGAGTTTAGAACGGCGTTTGCTGAAACGCTGAAACGCCGAACCACTGTCGCATTATCCGACTTGGCAAGTCGAACTTATGCTGGAGTCGAACCAATTAATTTGAGTCGAACTTAATTGCGGCAGACGTCGCACCATTCATGTGCCTATTTCAAAATTCATAGGTTCGACGAATTAAATTCGACTAAGATTCGACGTTTGCCCCAGGCCTTATACACCTTATTCCAAGATGGTGGTCAATTTATTGTTCTTTTGTATGTATGTTAATTAGCCCTTGTTGCCTCGTCAGCATGTGCAAAATACAACAGAATTTTCACGCGAAAATGAGGCAAAGAGGGCTAATTGAAATGCATACAAAAGAAGAATAAATTGCCCGCCATTTTGGAATAAAGTGTATCAAATGCGTTGCGTAACAAGAACAGCGATAACAATAACCAATTTGTTGTAAACGAATATAAACAACAATAAACGGCTTAAAGATGTTTCGCATTGAGTGTCTTATCGCAAAATTAAAACCGAGCTGCAAATTTGAAACGGATTTTTATACGCGTTTTACCGCATATCTACGTTAAAGTAATAGAATTTTACCCTTCCAGTTGTGGTAGGTTTCGTGGCCAAGTGGCGTGGTTGTTGTTATGGCTATGAGACAGCAGTCAGACGGCTCGAGTTCAAATCTCACCGTGAACCTTTTTGTTTTGCGTTCTTCAGAAGTCATTACGTTTAATTTTATAAATGTCGAACCGTGTCAGTATAAAAGCATATTAAGCTTAACGCAATATCGCGTTAAGCGTTACCATTTTTTCTTATTCACGGGTTGGCTCATAGGAGCATTTGATTAAAATCTGGGTATAGAAGAAACCCCAGGACATCAAGCTCCGTTGAACAATTGCGAAGAAGATGCTGCAATTGAGCAGGTGGCTCATGGTATGTGTGTAATTGCATGATTTGCCAACAAATCCAAACCTCATATTTTAACAGAAAGTGAGCTCATTTTATACTGTGAACCATGGTAATTTAAAGGAAAATAGTTTTCATGTGCAATCATCTGGTATTCCCATGACATAGATTTTTTTGGCTTTAAATGGGGGAGTTGATAAAAAAGAGACAGGCATGTCATCTTATATCAAACTCATATGGTACTTGAGTTACTCTCTTTGGCCTTTTTAAACACCCATTTCTTCTTCACAGAAAGCACAGGGAATATTGTTATTTCTCGTTTATTAAAGTTGAACGAATTTTCATTGCTCTTCAGCAAATGAAACGTGATGCATGCAAAGCCACCAGGGAGACAGACCTGTCACTACAGTTAAAAAAGATGGCTTCACAGGAAGACTTTATTATTTCTGACAACCAAGAGGGGAGAACTGTATGTTCTATGCGCTCTCAGAACAGCTGGACCTTGTAAAAGGAACCCAAATCTCACATGACGAATAAAGTTGTTCGTTACTTAAAGAACAACCCCATTCTGGTTAGTTCGAGTGTTAGCAGTGTCTGAAAGGTTATTTGGTTTTCTTTACATTAATTAATCATTAATTCATCGATTACTGAAGTAGCAGTCCATAGCATTTTTTATTCACTAAAATAAAATAGTCATTGTAATTTCTTCTTTCTTTATATGTTCCATACAATCTTGAAAGGATCTTTAATATGACAGTTAAGTTGTATCGTGCTAGTTCTTGTGCAGTGAACTAGAGCTTTTGCTCCACACTGTTTCTCTCTATCCAGGGGGTCAATTCAATAAAACTTTTACAAGTGTAATTTACAAGTGTAGCTATTGTTTCAGGGGTTGAAAACAATGGCTACACTTGTAAATTACACTTGAAAAAGTTTCATTGAATTGACCCCAGGTTTATAAATGGGTGCTGGCCACAAAAAGCTGCGGTTAACCCTGCGATGGACTATGTGGTAAACTCGATAAACTTAACTATACTAAGCCACCTGAGAATGGTGGCATTATACTGCTAGTTGCTTCATGCTGCAGAAACCGGGGGTCAATTTAATAAAACTTTTACAAGTGTAATTTACAAGTGTAGCCATTGTTTCTGAGGTTGAAAACAATACCTACACTTGTAAATTACACTTGCAAAAGTTTTATTGAATTGACCCCGGGTTAGGCTTCAGCCATGACTGGGCCGCCTGTGTGTCGTATCTGATTTTTTACCTTACCTTGAATAGTTCTTGACTTTTAAATGAATTCCGATCTATGAATAACACTCCAAATGTTTTCAGTTTGGAATGTCATAGAGCGTAATAAGCAAAACTTAAAAGAAACCCAGAGTTTCAATCCGCGCGCGGTAATGTAAGCAAAAGTTGCCCTAACCTAATCCCTAACAAACTTGAAGTAAACCTGGGGTCAATTCAATAAAACTTTTACAAGTGTAATTTACAAGTGTGGCCATTGTTTCAGAGGTTGAAAACAATAGCTACACTTGTAAATTACACTTGTAAAAGTTTTATTGAATTGATCCCTGCACCGTTGTTTTCTCTTACAGCTAGATGGGACAGAGCTTTTCAACTTTGTTGATGGATATTCATCATAGGAAACCAAGGGGACACGCCCACGACGTTATGTCTAATCTTGTAAATTGTGGCATCCATGTTCATAAAAATTGCTAGAAAATCAATCAATTTGTGCTCTCTTAAAAACATTTAATCAGTTGGTTAATTAATTTAGCTAGTTGCTTAATTTGTTTAGTAAACTTAGATTATTTTATATCTAATTTAGTTCGACTAGTTGACAAAACTTAGTTCACTTGCTCCAATAGTAACGTGCTAGTTGGTTAATGCACTTAGTTTATTATTTAAGTTACCTAATTACATTAGATTAGTTTAATTGGTCAATTAATTAGTTAGTCAGTTAGCCAGTTAGTTTTATGTTAATTAATTTATTTTGTTTTATTCCCCTCAGCCTCGGTCTTATTGGTTCAGTTAAACTTTTTTTTTCACTTGGTTAACTAAATAGCCAGATAGTTAATTAGTTTAGTAACTGTCTTGTGTGGTTACTTCGAGTTCCTGCAGTTAATTGCAAAGCTTGTTGTTATATTTATATAGCTAGTTTACTAGTTAATTAGTGTAGTTTCACAAACTTGTGTTGCCGGAAATTTTTTAAGCGTTTTTTTTTTTATAGATTCAGTCATCCAGTCAGACGGTCTCATTTAGCCAGGCATTCAGTCAGATAGTTAGTCATTCAGCCAGAGTCAGTCAGACAATCAGTCATTCAGTCAAACAGTCAGCCAGTCATTTAGTCGGTCGTACCGGTCATTCAGTTGGATAGTCAGACAGTCATTCAGTCAATCAGACAGTCAATCAGTCATCCAGTCAGTCAGATAGTCAGTGTTGGAGGGTGGGGAGTTGGTGAAGCAAAGCGCCTACGAGAGGAGAGGGTCCGAAGGTTGCTTCGTATTCACGAGCTGGGAATACGGGATATCTTTTCTTCCAACTAGCCGTCGATATATTGCCGTCTCAAAATAGTAATTAGTTTATAATGTTGATAAAAGCATGGGCCACAGAACAAAGTACTTGTAAATAAAACCAGATCAATAAATTAACCCTATTCAGCTGGAGGGGGGTGGGGGGTTGGGTTAACTTTCAACATTCATAACTTCTCTTTAATATGTATTCAAACGCCATCAAACTTTGTGACTTTTCCTAAAATTTATCTGGCAACAATTTCATATGACAATTTATTGATCACGTGCCTTGATGTTTCCATGGCAACAAGATTTTGACAGCCATGTTTTTTGAAATTTGCATGTTTGTACCTTTGAATGAGGAAAAGCAATGTTTATTGGTATAACTTTTATATTTTTTACGTCATTTGGCGTTTATTTATTGGTTTTGATTAATTTTGAGTCAATTTGGACGGTTTTTAAGATGTTTTAAAAAATTTCAGAAATCCAAGATGGCGGATCCAAGACGGCGGTCGTATAATTAATTACCTAATAACTACGTCATATGACGCCATCGTTCTATTGTGCGGACCGCAAAGGAGGCAGTTTTAGACGTATTATGTACCCTCTTGGTTTCGTTGTCATAGCCTTTGTCATGTTGACATGTTCTTGAAGATACGATGCTCAGGAACTGAAAAAAAGCCCAGGCTGAATAAAACTGCTTTATTACAAAAACGATAATTGCTGTACTTAGATTACAATTCCAACAGAGGTTTTGCACGGTTGCCATGTTGCATGGCAGGAACAATGAAAATGTTTTGCATTAGAAAGAACATTTTTTCCCATAGGGAAAAGAATCTATTGTTCCTGCCATGCAACATGGCTGCCGTGCAAAACCTCTAGATCAGATCCCAAACCAGCTTTGTTAACCTTAAGTAACACCAACAATTAAACGAGCTAAATCGGACTATCTAGACGCACTTTCTAGAAACAATATCCCGGCAAGACTGTCGGTAGTTAAACTAACTAAACCACACTGTCTTTCTGACAGACTGTTTGACTGTCTGACTGACAGACTGTCCGACTGAATGAATGGCTGTCTGACAGGCGGACTGTATGAGCGACTGTGTGACTGACTGAATGACTGTCTGACTGAATGTTTGAGCGTCTGACTGAATGACCGTGTGACTGACTGGCTGACTATCTGACTGACTGACTGTTTGAATAACTGTCTGACTGACCGTCTGACTGTTTGACTGACTGATTGACTATCTGACTGACTGTCTGTTGCCTGACTATTTAGCTGACTATCTGACTGACTGACTGTTTGAATAAATGTCTGACTGATCGTCTGACTGTTTGACTGACTGATTGACTATCTGACTGACTGTTGCCTGACTATCTGACTGACTGACCGTCTGACTGACTATTTTCATGACTGTCTGACTTACTGAACGACTGTCTGACTCTCTTAATGACTGCTTGACTGTCTGACTATCTGACTGAGTGACCATGTGACTGACTGACTGTCAGTGAATGACCGCCTGACTTTCTGTCTGTCTGAATGAATGACCGCCTGACTGATTGTTTGACTGACTGACTGACTGACTGTTTGAATCACTGTCTGACCGTCCGCATGGGTAAGGCAAGTAATCATTACATATCAATGTTTACAGCCGGTTGACCGATGGAAGGAGTTTAAATTTGCATATTTTCCCGCGTATGTTATAACTCGTTCAACACTTCGCCTATTCACGAGATAATTATTTATTGAAGCAAAGGTAAAATCACGACCTCGTCAAAATGACTTCATTTGCACAATAAATCAAACAATCCATTTTCGGATTTTTCGTTTGTATTTTTTTTGGTCAAGAAGGATTTGTATGATATGATTTGTAAAATATTTCTTACTGGGCTAATATATAAATAATAACTAATTTAAAAAAGAAAACTGCATACTTAACAAGAAAAAATGTCAACTAAGGTAAATAAAGCATTAACAATTTTTGCTATGTGAAATACTAAATAGTTTTTACTATGTGCTACATAGTTTTGTATAGTCAAGTACTTCTCAATAGTTGATAAATACATTACTAATAAATAGGGAAGCAGCGAAGCTTAGTGGCTAAAGGCAGGTTTTCACTAGCGACGGATTCGGAGTCGTAAGGTCGCTAATGACCTATATAATCAACACAAGTGCTGTGGCAATTGCTGGAGTGGATGCAGTCCCGTAGCTTGGGCTCAGATGTTTGGATACTACGACAAACTTGTACCCAGATATTCTTACTCGTTCTATAGTCCAACCTTATGCGGAGATCAGTAGCTGCACAGAAGCGCCGCTTTATTTGACAGATGCAGTTAAGTCCTTCGTGGAAGACATTCGATCACAGCTCGAAACGTTCTGTATTTATTATTGATGGACAGGGTTGGACGTTAACTTGCAAAATGCATCTCATCGCCACATGGTTTTCCACAAGGATCCAAGACACACGTCAGTTATCTCAGTCGAAAGTCGCAAAAGACGAAGCATCGGTGGTGCAACAGCTCCTGGAGGCGTTAGCCGGTCCTGGATTGAGTCCGAAGGCGTTGAGTTCCTAAAGATTGGCTACCCTGTTGTATTTAGCTTCACAACGGAAGATAAATCCGGACATTCAGTTGTCTCCACGCAATACAAGGAAAGGTCGAGAAGTTAATTATCGTCATTGCGAAAACTGTGAAATTGAATGTGGGGAAAGAGAACTGAACAAGTTTGCTCGTGGAGAACAGCCTACGATTACGACTTCTTTCTAATTTACGGCTGGGGGGGCTCCAACAATAAATGGCAGGAAGTAAGTCATTTGGCTGCCCTCGTTGCTTTTATCACAAAATGATGCATGCTGTCTTTAATTAAAAACATTTCGCAGTTTTCTGCTAGTTTTTCTTCTTGCCAGTAAGACATAAATGTTATTGCATTACACACAGTTTGTCCCCCTTGACTTTTGAGGTAGTCACACATGGACTTCCGGTTTTGATTGCTTTAATACACCAGTTTTTCGATGTCTGTTTTGCATATTTTAACGCGTCTGGAAATCGATTTTAATAGTCAGTAGGTGTAGCTGCAAGAAAAACCTTTATTTCTACAAGTGCTTAGATATGTCAACGAGCAGTCCCTCGTTCCTGGCCTAATTTCTCAAAGATATTTGAGCAGTGCGATCACGCGAACGGAAAATTATTAGCAGACCAATGAGCTCTCCTGTCCGGATCAGGACAGATTAATATGTCATCAGTATGAATATTTTCAGGGTAAACCGCGGACGCGTTCTCGCGCGACCGCCCCTAGCGGCCGTAAACAATGAGAGGACGCTGTATTCCCAGGCTAAACAGGGCAAACGATTAAATTGACCCCAAGAAAAGAATACCGAAATAGCGAAACCAACTTAAAAGTGCTTGAAACTGACCAAAATACCAAGCCAATTCGCCAGACCTATCCTTTGTGTATCAGTTGCTAATCAAAGCGACTTTGTGACGTGTGAGTTGATGACGACTTTATACTGGTGTAACGTCCTCAAATGCGCCAAAAGAGAAAAAGACGTAAGATCCCACGAGCCATAACAGTTGTCATGCAAATTTTGTTGGAACGATCGAACGAGAACATAAGATAGATGATTTGAAAAGACGGCAGTGATTTGTCTTGTCCGTCCGGGGACGGGTGGGGATACTCCCCTATCTGGCCTTTTGGTTTCTTGTCGGCACAAAAACATTATTCGCCAGAAATCTTTACAACGATATTTAATGGTCAGTCCTGGAAGAGTTTGTACAGTTTTGTTAGCAGCTAACCTTATGTATTCTTTACAATCGGATTTAAGACAGGAGTCTTCAATTCAAATTAGTTTAAGATCCAGCTAGACTGATATCTAAGTGTTAGGTTCAAGTTTATTATTCGATAAACTGATGTTAATGAGACCTGAGACAATTGTATAAAGACATCACTGTCGGCGTTTAACATCCCTTTTCCTAGTCCACTTGCTAAGTGTATGGCTTATTGTTATGCTAATCTCAGAGGGTACTACATTTTCTATACTCCTCTGTATCCTTGCAAGGCCAAAGTCCAAGCCTTGCTTTCTGTGTTTTCTTAAGGTCTAGGTCAAGCCTGACATTGATATAGTCGTCTTATTTACAGTGTATCTTTAAGTTTCAAGCAAAGTCCAAAGTAAGCCAATCTCTGTATGATGTTATCAAACAAAGGTCCCAGTCATTTCTGTCTTATGTTGCCCTCGTGCTCTTACCTATAATGTAATAGCATGCGTCCCACCCAGTTCATTCTTCCATCGCTTCGCACCGAGCATCTATACAATTTTTCCCCCCCCCCCCCCACCCCCCCCATGACTGAAACCTTTGTCTTTTAAGTTTATCAACTGGAAGGTTTTTCGTAGTAGAACTGCGTATTAATAAATATGGCGGCAGGGAAGTGCAACCCTTGGCTGCACTTTACCCCACAGTAAGGCTTAGCCCTTGGAGACAGGTCCGGAGAAATATCCATTCCAGGGTGGGTACCCACGGTCCCACCTGATCTGTACTCCCCCCAGGAGGGCACCCCTCTCCTGGTTCCCTAGTTCCCCGTGACTAGGGATATGGGCCTCACCCCACTGGAGACAGATCCGGACCACGTCCAGGGTGGCTACCCCCGGTACCACCTGATCTGCTCTCCCCCCAGGAGGGCACTCCTCTCCTGGTCCCTGGGGGGTTCCCTAGCGTCACTTCCCTGCCACCCTGATTTTACCCATTACCTATGCGTTGTTGTCCTTAATTAACCTACACATCAACCAGCCTACCTCGAAAGAGGATCATTAAAGTGATTTTAATGAGACCGTGAAACAGTATCTAGCAATTAATCAAAATTAGCCAAAATTAGTAAAAACTAAACAAAAGGAAAGAATGGAATTTAAGTGTCCACTGCCAACTAGGTACTCTAAAGATTTGGATCGTCAAGGGGTTTTATAGCTAACTACACGTTATTGTTTTTATTATAATTATCAGATTCTTATTCTTATAATTTATTTCTATTTTTATGTTTTTTAAGCAACAACGGGCAAGCGTAGTTGGTGAGACTTACCGGAATAACAAATCCATTTTTGTACTTCCTGCTGGACTAAATTTGCTATTGGTCGCTGAAAGACTTAATAGAAAAAAGTCAAGTCTCGCACGTTCTGCCTTTGGATAGTAGTAAAAAGAAATAAATTAATAAAAGTATAAATTGAACTATTCCACGGAATTAATCCGTAGTATGAACGTGCTTTTATTACTAAGAATAAAGTTAACTTTAGTAGAAAAACAGTGGGGTCAGCAACACTTGGTCGCTGAATGACTTGCAAACAACTATCAAGTTACTCACGTCCTGACTTAATTTAGACAGAAGAAAACATAATTAATTAATAAGAAAAGTAGAAATCAAACAATTCCTCGGAATTAATCCCCAGCATGAACGCAATCATCAATTTTAAAACCTGAACGTGCTTTTTATTACTGAGAATAAAGTTATAAACTTTAGTAGAAAAACAGTGAGGTCATACATCAGCAACAAGTCCGCTTTTTATTTCGATTCCTCTTTAACGCGAGATCGACTGATGCAGCCAAACAAATATAGGAAGATGAAATTCTAGAGATAATTAGCTGAGGCTAAAACAAAGTCACGTTTTATAAAAGAAAAAGATCACAAGTTGCTGACAGCATTAATACGCAAGGTACGGTATAGCATAACCCAAAAGGGAACAAACCGATATTTGTTAGTTTAAAGCATAACACTGACTGTCAGGGAAATTTTGACCTGTTTTGGTGAAGGCCATGCAACAATACCTTTAATTATTTATAAAATATCACTAAAACACCAAGAGAGCGAAATCAACCAATTCCTGAAAAAGAAAAAAATTATGGTCTGTTCTATAGTCCATTTTGGAAACAAAAATGTGGGAACTTCAAGTTGCAATTTATTCACACCCAGTCCATCTATGACTGGAGACATTCATTTACAGTTTTCGTACATTTTCGGTAATTTATCTCAACACTGGACCATTACTAATAATGACATCAAATCGCCGTGATATTTCTCCTTCCCCTTCCCTTCGCTTCCCTTCCTTGGAGAACAAGGTTGCGAGTCGAACCGAACTTTCATGAGCCTTAAGTTGCCAAAATAAACACACAAAAGCAAAGTAAAACAACAAGACAATGATTGTGAGAGTTTTTTTTAAATTTTTTATCAGGTTTAAGAACCCTACATTTTGCCTTTAGTTCGGGCTCTGATAAACCGAACGGTTCATTACAAATACACAGCACAGAAACAAATGATAAGCAGGACGGTCCCTAATGAAATCGAGGTACAGGAATTTTTGTGTATAAAGGGAATTGGCCACTCCGAAAAATACCATAATACTCTTTTCTGTGCAGGCTCAGCCTCACCGGGGTGTAATTATTCAAGTCTCCTTTGTTAGAATGGCACAATGGAATTCAGAGTACATGTAGGAACGCTAGGACGTAGCATTGTGTGTTCCGGCATACAAATGTGCACCGTATGCAAATTCCCACGAAGTTGAAGCATAGCACGTGCAGTTCGTGCAGGAAAATGAGGCTTACATCAAGCACCACCCAAACCTGCACTTTAAAGAGTATTATGATATTTTTAATAGTTTCTGGAGTGGGCAATTGGAAAAACAGGAGATTTTATTCCGGTGTGTGTGTGATGCGGGGTGTTGGGTGGGGGTGGGGGGTTCTGAGATGTTTAACTAAGTGGGAGAATTCGTGGGTCTCTGAAGTTGTATGCTATGGTGTCTTTTCTACTTTTGAGCGAATCAAACCACAGGCAGCCCAAGCTCACTATCAGAGAAACGGGATGTGACTCTTGCACATGGGCGCTATTGTGTTTCAAAGTTTCGACAGATAGGACCAGATAAGGGTTTGTTTGGGAACGCTACGGTTTTATGTTAAAAATATTTTGCCGTGTAAAAAAATGGCAGTTTCTTGGTGTTGCGATCACCAAATGACGTAAAACAAAAGATTCAAAAGAAAGTAAACAATACCCACACCACAACACAAAAGCTAACCAACAATAGTTTCCGCAACACCAAGAAACACCCAAAAAAATTGACTTGCCATGTTGCTGTGTTATTCTTTGTTGTTTGCCCTCTCGACTCAGACCGATTTAACGCTATTTCGGCAAGTTGTCGTTATTTAGCTATAGCGGGGCTCAGTTGTGGAACTCCTTACCACATGATGTAAGGAATATCAAGTCAATAGGGCAATTTAAAAGGGAACTAAACCGACTATTTCAATCATCGGTTTCCCACTCGGCAACCTTGTAAAACAGTAAGTGAAGTGTATATATGTTTTTAATGATATAATTGTCACTTTTTATATACTAAAGGATTTTACCGAGTTTAAATAAAGTTATATGTATATGTATGTATGTGTTTGCGTTTTCACGGCTAAGAGAAGGACGATATTAACCCTTTCGCTGCCAAAGTCGACTTTTGTCGACATTTGGAGCAGCAGACATTGCACCATTTGTGACGTCATCAATTTGTACGTTGCCAGATAATTTTAATGCTCAACTGATACAGCGAGGATAGATCCATGCACACGTGCCTCTACTTTGAATATGGACCAAATTCTAGCAGAGCTATTCGCAAAAAACATGTTCAAATATTGGTGAAAAATTAGGTGGTAAATTAGGTCAATACACCTGCAATTGAACAATGTTTCATACACCGATTGCAAATATGGCCGTCCAACAATTTTTTGTTTGGACAGGTTCTCAAGAAAAGAAAAGCAATTGAATAATGATAAAGATCAGGTCAAAATAAGTCATTGTGTGCATTTTCAAGGCCATATTCTTATTTTAGGAGAAGTTATGGGCAATCAAATTTTGGAAAAAAAAAACATGAAAGCGAGGCTAGTCAGGACAGAATGTCTTTTCTCATACAAATGCTTAAAATTTCAGTGAGCCATAACTTTGCCACCTTTAAACCAAAAACCTCAAACTTTGCAAGATGATACACTTAGCAGCACTCGTTTACGTGATATCACTAATTCCTCTGAAAACTTGGCCAATTAAAAATTTGCCTGGCGGCCATATTTGCATTCGGTGTATTTCCAGCGTTTTTAACGCTTATGCCAAACCTTTTCCGGCCGATAGAAAGGTAATAGAGAGTAGAAGATAGGAAGAGAAGAAAAGGGGAGAAAAAGGGAAAGTAAAAGAAGCAAAAAAATAATCAGAAAGGTTCCGTAAAAAAGAAAGTCTTTTTTGGCTTATGCGCATGCACTAAACCTAAATATTACACTTTTCACGATGGAATCTAGTTCATACTGTAGTGCGAGTGTAGCAAATTGCTTTTGTAGCAATGTTTATTGACATTTGGCCATGTTGCTCCCAAAAAAAAAACGATTTAACGGTAAAAAAATACCCTTTTTTAAAAAAATTCAGCCGTGAAAGGGTTAAACTCGCCGAAATCGCGTTAACAAACCCTTGTAAATCGAATCCTTGTAATGCCATACCACTCATGAGCAAGAGTCGCGTCCCGGTTATCTGATAGCGAGTTTGGTTTCCTGTGGTCAAACTATTATTTTAAGATCCTTTAAAATACCGCTTTCGTGAACCAAAAAATAACCAAAACAAACACGCGGACAACAAAAACATGGCAGTAATTTTGCATCTTTTTCTTTCATTTCAGTCAGTCTTTAAAAGCTTTCATTTTCGCGTTTTAGTATCAAGTTTTGTTTGATAAACTCATAAATTTCTCACAAGGCGCAGTACACCACTTAAAACAGAAGGTGGTAAACCTGTGCTTAAAATTAAGAAGCACGCTAAGTCCGCTGAGAAGGAAGTAATTTCCAAAACATCCCTTTAGTAGTCAAGGAAATAATGAAGTCTAAGACTACTAAAATGCTGAGCAAATCACGAGAGAAATGTCTTGTCAGACAAGACAGGGGCACCCGGCTATATTTCAAGCGATTCCGTCGCCTTGCGTATTCAGTATATGCTGTCAGCCACTTGTGAGTTTTTCTTTTATAAAATGTGACTTTGTTCGAGCCTCGACTAATTTGGTGTATCTCTTGAAAAATTAATCTTCCTATATTTGTTTGGCTGCATCTGACAATCACAAGCAAAAGAGGAATCGAAATAAAAAGGACGTGTTGCTGACGCATGACCGCACTGCTTTTCTGCTAACGTTTATAACTTTATTTTCAGTAATAAAAAGCACGTTTAGGTTTTAAAATTGATAATTGTGTTCATGCCGTGGATTAATTTCGTGGAATTGTTTGATTTCTACTTTTTTATTAATGTGTTATGTTTTCTTCTGTCCTCAGCTAAATTAATTCTGGACGTGAGAGACTTGACTGTTGTTTTAAGTCATTCAGCGGCCAAAACCAAATTAAGTCTAGAAGGAAGTTTAAAATGGATAATAGATTTATTTCCGTAAATATCACCAACTAAGCTTTGCTCTTTGCTGAATCCAAAAATATCTGATGACAATAATAATGACAACAGAAAAACAGAACGGTTTAAAAGTAGAGGGTGGTTCCGTTATAAAACCCTTTCGCGATCCAAATCTTTAACACTTAAACATCAGTGTATCTGGATCTTAGAAGGAACTTTGAGCTCGATCGTAATATAGTTCAAGCCGTGATTAGTACAAGGTATGTTTTTATAATTAAGCACTATTGTTAAGATAGCTTTACTGGCTCTCTTTTCAGTTATTTTGCCATATTCGTCGTCAACTAACCAGCTCATTGTTTAGAAATTCTAAGTGCTGCGTAATATTGAAGCAATATTGTCTTGTCAGTGCTCGACGTGACAGAAGGCTACAGAAAAGTCTAAAACCATTGGGTTCTTTTTAAATAATTTTACAAAATATCAATTGTCAGGCATAATTTTTCTATGTCATGCATATTTATAGATAATTATGTGCTAGAACGGTTACAAGATTTAGGCCATCTTCGACTGACCAATGAACATGTTCTGGCTTACATTTCGAACGGAAAAAGGGAATTTCGATATAAAAGTATTGCAGTACCTTGAAATTCATGTGGAAGAAGTTTGACACCAAACTGCAGGGTAATTTTCGAAAAATGATTGAAAACGCAGCATTGGAGATTTGAGCAGGTTCTGGAGCATTTTATAATATTTACAGAACTAGTGAATACTTTTTAACGGTTGGCACGATTTGCAATCGGTTTATAATTCAGATTTAGCAAGCATTGGCAAGGCTTCTCCCAGAAATTTGGGTTCGTAGATTGTTTAGTCAAAGAGCATGAAGTATTTAAAATTTTAAGAGAATTTTGGGGCTAAATTTTGATGACGTTAATTCTTCCGCATTTCTACTCCAACGATTTTGCTGAAACTTGGTAAGAAATTTAACACAAATATAACAGCAAATTTTTTTACAGGGTGTGATTTTGTTCACAAAGTGGGGTACATTTAAGCCCGATTATCACTAAATATATTTTTTCTCATTAAAATCGAATTCTATCATATTATTGCTAGATAATAGCTGTAAGTTTTCGCAAAGTTTTAGAAGCATCGCTTTAAAGCCGGAAAAGTTATAAGACAAAGTTTGTCGTAGACTAGTGCGCCCGAAATAACAACGGAGCCACCTTAACTACTCCATGCTCTTAGCAAAATATTTTATTTTCGAGTGTGTCTTGTCAAAAGAAACACTGATTTTTTTCTCTCTTTAAACTAGAGTTAAGAAAACGCCTTCAAATCCAAAAATACATTGCTTTCAAGAAAAGCGAAGGTGATGATTTCAATAAAAAGTGGCAGCCCCTTCAACCCTTAACCCTATTCGGCCTGGGGGGGGGGGGGGGGGGAGCACAAAGTGCCCGCGCTAACTTTCAACTTTCATAACTTCTTTAATATGTATTCAAACGCCATCAAACTTTGTGACTTTTCCTCAAATTTATCTTGCAACAATTTCATTTGACAATTTTTCGATCACGTGACTTGATGTTTCCATGGCAACAAGATTTTGACAGCCATGTTTTTTGAAATTTGCATATTTATACCTTTGAATGAAGAAAAACAATGTTTATTGGCATAACTTTTGTATTTTTACGTCATTTAGCGTTTATTTATTGGTTTTGATTAATTTTGCGTTAATTTGGACGGATTTTAAGAGGTTTTAAAAAAATTCAGAAATCCAAGATGGCGGATCCAAGATAGCGGCCGTATAACTAATTACCTAATAACTACGTCATATGTCGTCATCGTTCCATTGTGCGGACCGCAAAGGAGGAAAGTTTTGGACGTACTATGTACTCTCCAGGTTTCATTGTAATAGCCTTAATGTTCTTGAAGTTACGAAGGGGGAGCACAATGTGTCCCTCCCTCCCCCCAGGCTCAGGAACTAAAAGAAAAAGCCCAGGCTGAATAGGGTTAATTTCGTAAGCCCTCACAGCATTTCAATGGCTTGCGAAACAACACCAAACAAAAATCTAATAGTTATGTTTAGCATAAAATTTCCACACTATTTCATCTGTCCATTTTTAAATCGACTTAATAAGATTAATGCTTACTAGTCCTTTTTTTTTAACTGTTACTCCATAACTGCTACTATGATTATTAGTGTTTGCTTGATATTACTACTATTATTAAAATAATGCACATGATGATAATTTTATAATATGATAAATAGCAGTAATCATTTTGTATGAGCTTGTACGTAGATTTTATGTACGTATTTGTTTGTAAATGTAATGTTATGTGTAAACTGTATGTCTTTAAAATGAACAATAAAAAATTACTAAAAAAAAAGAACTCAAAGCCAAGCGAGCAAGTCATGATTGGTTTTAGTTTTACTTCTGATTGGTTGAGAAAGTGGCGCGAGATATTTTAACTAATCACAAAGCGTAGCAATGCAAAACCAAATTAAAAAAATTGCGAAATTACTTTCGACACAATTGAATAGCGCTCTATTACCAGGTACTTGTGCTAAAAAAAATATCGTAATTACGATAATCTTGATCGATAAAAGTATGGCCTGTTAGTGTTTATCCACGCACAGGAATTTTTTTTTTTTTTAAATTAACATCCCGTTTCGCTAAATTATAATAAGCCACCGGGCTCTCTATTAAGCCCCCTCCCCCCGTTAATTATGACAGGGTTTACGGTATGCTATATAAAATAAAGTTGATGTATGTAATGTATATACCTTTGAAAATACTTTGTACACTAGCACATGAGCAGTTTTTCACCTTTGTAATAAAACGAATGAACAGAAGCAATGTTGAAGTTAACGGCAAATTCAAATGATATGGCATTAATTATGACTTATTTTTAATATGGGAACCGGTGTTAGTGGACACTAGATCACTATTCAATTCTGAGGGTTTCCGCTAAAACAGGTTTACAGTGCGGCGCAGCTTATTATATATCGTGAGTTGCGAAGAAACGTTTTTGCAAGTTTTTACGATATCACCAGCTAGTTCTTATAATCATTTTCGTAACTGCGGATTTGTGAAGCAATATAGTGAATAAAGTCTTCGTATTTTATTTTGAAACCTACTTTACACTCCTGTGATAAACACGAAGCGACAAGATTACATTCCATCGTGCTCAACCTTGCGAGGAGACGCGCCCATCAATTGAATTCGAGCTCTCTGATTGGCTAACGTTGCAAGGAGGCGTGCCCGTCAATTGAATTCGAGCTCTCTGATTGGCTAACTTGTAAAAAAAGTTTGTTGGGTGCTTACGGTGAGGCGCGTCGCACTGTAACAACTTAAAAAGTAATATTAGGTCCCGTTTACACGGGTCCGGACAAATTTTTGCACGGACAAAAACTTGCACGGTTCCACCTTGCGTTTACACGGGACCGGCGGAACTGGACGAATTTTTGAACGGCTAAGTGTGCAAGTTTCCGTGTAAACACCACTGCAATCTGTAACAGAATTTGCACGGATCCATGTAAACACGTGGTCTAGGAACAAAATTCGTCCGTGCAAAAATTTGTCCGGACCCATGTAAACGGGGCCTTAATTGATTTGCTAACCAAGATAAAAGTTATTTTAAAAAGGATACGTAAACCATGGATTATTTCTCATTATTACAAGGCACATAAATATGATTTCACCATTTGAATTGATAAAGTTTTTTTACATCCCTTTTCTCTCAATGTTATTTTATATTTCTTTGTTGGTTGCCTAGGGCCGTATCCACGAAAGCATCCTAAGTCCAAAGAGCCTTCTAAGATATAACTTAGGAGATAACTGGTATTCACGAAGTCCTCCTGTTTTAAGACATATTTTTTTCTCCTAAACTTCGAACCTCCTAAATTTTTAAGACATGTCTTCACTGGTATTCACGAAGACCTTCTAACTTAAGATATGTCTTAATTTCTTCTAATCTTAGAAGGACAAAATTGACCTCCTAACCAAGAGATAATAATTGGACAATTATTTTCTCTTGTCCTAACTTATTAAAACATGTCTTGACGGGGGCTAAATTCGATTGATGACGAGTTTTACGTCGATTTTCTGTGTGATTATTCGGTATCACAATAGTTACCGATTAGATGAACATTTTAAAGCTTTATTAATATTACTTTCCTAAGAAAAATTAAATATTTTCTAGTTATGTCAAACAACACGGTTAGTTACATCTATGTCTTCGTGTCATTAACGGGTTCCACATTTCTTTCTCAATGCAGAGTTATATTTCCATTTTTCGTGAAAATAAGCCCTTGTACAAGAAATATCGAAGTAGACCCTATTGAAATGATGATGGATTTGTTTGTTGCTTTCGCTACTAACCGTGAACGAAGATATTATCAGTTTTGCTATAATCTTAAATTCGAGATGAAGTAAAGGTCAGTATTGTATTGTCATTGTAACAACAATTTACACAATACACAATATTCATTCATGTAATTTTCATAACTTATTATTCATAATTATATGTAAGAGCGCGCCATATAAACTGTCTCTGATTGGTTTACTTTTACTAAGACGATAACTGCCCGCGACCAAACTTAGGAGACTGCTAAGTTACGCTTACCTTAGGATAGTCATAAGATATCGTTCGTGAATAGCACTTTAGGACGTATATCTTCGAAAGCTCCTAAATTTTCTCTTAAGTTATATCTTAAGATATATCTTAGGTAGGATTTCGTGAATATGGCCCCTTATTGCATGTTACGGATTGGTTGGTGGCTGGATAGTTGTTTTGTATTTAACAAATAGGTTCCATTTTGCAGTGCGTCTGTTCAGATATAGATCACAGATGTCGTCAAAATGTGGTAAGAACAAAAAGGAGCCAATCACTGAATGTTCTTACCACATTTTGACGTCTTCTGTAATCTATAACTGAACAGACGCACGGCAAAATGGAATCTATTTGTTTTATCCAAAAACAGGGAAGAAAATCAGCCTCCCAGCACTCGACTGTGATCATGACTGTTCGATGATTTTTTTTCTAATTTGGCACTTTTCACGTCAACAAAACTACTTTTCGCTTCTGTTTCGCCTTTTTTAATTGTCAATAGCTTCTGCTAACCTTTTTTGACGATGCCTTTACTTGCCCTTTCCGGAATAATCTCGTCCACATTTTCAAAACGGACCGCTACGAATGGGAGAAAGTGACGTCAAAGACTCAAACATACCTCACGGGTTGAAATTATAATAGCAATAAGCATAGAAAATTGCACGAAGAACAAGTCCAAAGTTTTTGATGCTGTTCGCGTGATTTTCAATACTTATTGTTATTATAATTTCAACCCGTGAGGTATGTTTGAGTCTTTGACGTCAGTTTCTCCCATTCGTAACCAAGCCTTAGAACAAGGTTATTTATTGATTAATGCGGCCGTAAATTCTCAGAAATAAATGTTAAAATAAAATGACTTCTGATGTTCGTAATGAATTGAAATTTGGCAAGATGAGTAAGAAAGTCTAATTTTACACTAAAATGTAAGAATCAAAATAAAAAATTTGATCACAGGGGCACTTTAAATGAGAATATATTCCGGTTGTTGATATCAGTTTTAAAATAAGCTTAGTGTTCTTTTGGTGATATGCCATTTTTTGCTTGCGTCCGTGGGAAATTTTTGTCTTTCACGTAGGTTTGAACAGCAACTTAGTGTTTACAAGAAAGATATCTTCTGTTCTCATCTTCTAACAGACCACAATATAATAATAAGACTTTGAAGTGATTACGTGTGAACACAACCAAAACAACAAATGAACTGAAAGCAATTAGATTGGTTTTGCAAACGGAGGCAAACGCGCGCGGCTTTTGGTTGGTTTAGCAAACATGCAGGAATGGATTGCGAGCTAAAAAGAAGCTATTCTCTTTTATGTCACTTGCTCTTTTGCATTCTAATTGGTCAATCGAATAAACATCTCCCCATATTAGGGATATTTTTTGCGGGAAAACGAGCAGCGGATGAAAGAAAAAATCGCAAACACTCAGGGAAACCGTTTATCAATGTCATACGAAAACCACTCGAACACGAGGTCTTAACCCTTGGACGTACACACAATCTTATACCCCCCACCGTTGGGTTTTTGCGGTGTTGCAATATTTCGGAAATATTTTACGTCTTATAGATAGCCTGTGATGTGCTCTACAAGATAAGATAAATATTATGGGTTGTAGCGCTGCTGGGAGTCCGTGACGTCATCCAAAATGGTCGCCAAGATAGATGTTCGCCATCTTGGATTTAACTAAAAATTCAAATTTATCGGAAAAATGCGGAAATTGCAAATATATTTCGCTAGAGTTGCAAAATAACATACAATTAAACATTTTGATGCTTTTGGTAGCATTTTATTTATTTTTTTTTTGTCACCGGAAAAAGGTGAAAAACACGCATTTTTATTCAAAAATGGCTTGACCTCATGCTACTTATGACATCATATCTTGTTACCATAGCAACTTGTTGTCGCCAAAGTTTATCAAAATGTGTCTCATGGACAAACGAACAGCTACTGAAGACGGCATGTGCTAATCATAAATGGTCTTGAAAAAATCGGAGGAAATTCCCCCCCCCCCCCCCCCTCTCCCTTGTACGTCCGAGGGTTAAGGCATTGAGTAGTAGTGCTCTTCTTCAGAACCTCTTATTTCATTGGACCTGGATGAGGTGCACCTCTATCGTTTTTAGGACTAGGGTCCATTGTTCTGTTGTTTGTTCTATTGTTTTCTTACCCAATCCTGTGAGGCGTTCCGAAAGGTGCACTTTTGCCCAAGGCATTACATTTACAAGTTACTTTTTTTTCACACTATAAAAGCTACATAAATAGTGGTTTAGCTGAACCCTTGCTTTAAAGGAATATTCATTAGTTGAAAATACAATACCAATATTTCTAAGACCGAAACCATGATTTAGTGGAGTAAGAAAATGGTAAGGGTATCTTAATATTCTTGAATCAGTTGACGTCAGTTTAGACTAATGTTAACGAACACCAAAGCAAGGGAAGTAAGCATCGAAAACATAACTTAGTTTTAGCACAAGCTTGAAAAGTTAGTTGCTGACAAAGGTGTTTTAACAGTAAAGAAAGTCCGGCATGTTTCATTAAAATAAAGGTGTAATGTCTTGTGTGGCAGTATTTTAACATAAATTAATTTGACGTTTGCTTAAACCCTTTAACTCCCAAGAAAAATGCCAAATTTCATTGTGTAAAAATATTCATTGTGTAAAATATTTAAAAACATTATGGTCACACCATAGGATTTCTGCTACTTTTACTATAGTTTATGGGGATCACCAGATGCTTTCGATAATATGGATTATAGATGACCATTTGTGGGAACAAGCAACAATTACAAAGTCAAAACCATTGTGTGTTCTGTGGTACGTCAAACCATTATTTTGAGATCCATTAAAATACCGCTTTCGTGAACCAAAAAATAACCAAAAAAAACACGCGGACAACAAAAGCATGGCAGTAATTTTGAATATTTTTCTGTCATTTCAGTCAGTGTTTAAAAGCTTTCATTTTCGCCTTTTAGTATCAAGTCTTGTTTGATAAACTGATAGTTACATTTATCACAACGCGCAGTGCACGACGACTTAAAGGCCCACCTTCACCCAAAAGACATTGCGGTCGTTTGTTTCTGTTTTGAAATGCTCCATAGTTCATACACGTGATCTGATTGGTGGCACGCATTCAATCGTGAATTTCGTGTTACACGAAATTCAGCACAGAAAGTGATGACGGCGCGCACAGCATTTTGGATGAAGGTGGGCCTTTAAACAGAAGGTGGTAAACCCATGATTAAAATTGAGAATCACGTAGAAGGAAGCTTAAGCAATTTCCAAAACATCCCTTTAGTAGTCAAGGATATGAAGGCGTAGGTTTCGCAATCTAAGAACTACTAAAATGCTGAACAAATTACGAGATAAATGTTATTTCAAGCGATTCCGTAGCCTTTTCGCGTCTGTCCGTCTTCGTTATTGTTTTTAATTGTCATATGCAGCTTTACTGTTTTTTAGATTTTTTTTAAAGCTCTGGGACCACTGTAATTAGCTTACCGCTGTGTGGCATCCCTGTCCATTCTTTGTTTCAGTATATACGTCTGACAGTATTTATTATCCTTTTTTATTCTAAAATAAAAATAAAATATATGCTGTCATCCATTTGTGATCTTTTTCTTTTATAAAACGTGACTTTGTTTTAACCTCGACTAGTAAGTCTGTGTGACTAGAATTTCATCTTCCTATATTTGTTTGGTTTCATCAGACGATCTCGAGCTTAAGAGGAATCGAAATAAAAAGGACGTGTTGCTGACGCATGACCCCGCTGTAATATTGCCTTGTCAGTTCTCGACGTGACAGAAGTCTACAGATGACTCCAAAACCATCCGTTTTTTTTAATAATACAAAATATCAATTCTCGGGCACATAAACATGTATCTATATGTCATGCATATTTATTTTTAATTATGTGCTAGACCATTTGCAAGGTTTAGCCGGTTTTCGACCAATGAAGATGTTCTGTCTGACATTGCGAACGGAAAAAGAGAATTTCAAGAAGTTCATTAGTTCAGTTTTAACCTCGACTTTATATTAATAAAATAACGGAAATACAATGCGTGTTCTGATTGGTCAAAAAAACTATATTTGTCTATTGTGCCGGTACTACTTGTAGAAAACTGCGCAAGGAAAACTGTAGAGTAAACAAAGTCCCCTTGGCCCGATTAATGGCATCACCGCGCCACACCAACCTAAGACAAACATTTCCCACAAGTAACTTTATGAAATAAGCTAAACCAAAAACACGCAAGCAAAAAATGGTTTATCGACTAGAAAACAACACTAAGCTTATATGAAATAAGCTAAACCAAAAACACGCAAGCAAAAAATGGTTTATCGACTAGAAAACAACACTAAGCTTATTTTAAAACTGATATCAACAACACATTACAGGAATATATTTTTATTTAACATTGGCTTGGAAAGCGTTACATGCAGAGATGAAAGACAACCAAAACGACCTCGATATGTACTACATCTATGGAAATTAACTGAGCTGAAGGTTTGATAAAAGCTCAAAATGGATATAAAAGAGCAAACAATGAATGGCTCTCAAGTTGAAGACATTTTCGATCAAAACGTAACTGATGTTTTAATTATCAATGTTCCTACAAATCCTAAGATAACTTATTAGTAAGACAGATTTGCATAGTGGAATTAAAAAGTATCGCTTTGTTTTTGAACATAATTATTTTATGCAGATTCCTTTCATGCTTTATCGTGTTTTAAGTGTTTAATATGAGAGCACTTCGATCGCTTTCTATAGATTAAGTTTGTGGCGGCAGTTTAGATTTCTTATTATGATCAAGCAAGGAAGATCAAACTAACAAAAATTATAGGTTTAGGTTTAAACATAAATTATTTGTATGAAATGATCAAACGAATTCTGAGTGTTATATCAAACTCTCAGGGCTTAAAAACAATTAGCTAGTTAGTTTTCATTCAGCACTGAAAATGTCGAGAAGTACGGTCTTCACTGTACACTTCAAAGTAAGTACATAAAGTCAATAACAGTTTCAGCAACTGAGTTTCTGGAAGTAACCTTTATTGCAATTGAACATTTATTAACAGGAAGGCAATATTTGAATCCAAAATACACTTTAGTGAACGTTTTTAGGCTTTCAAACTGTTCTTGTACATTCATGTTTGCGGCGACCGATTCTGGACACAAAATTTCTCAATTTCCCCTTTAAATTACTGTTTGGGAAGTGAATAAAATCTTCTTATTTTGTGACCAACTTTACATTCTTATTGTAAGCACGAAGCGACAAGATTACATTCCATCGTGCTCAACTTTACGAAGAGACGTGCCCGTCAATTGAATTCGTGCTCTCTGATTGGCTAACTTGTTAAAAATCTTTGTTGGATGCTCACGGTGAGGCGCGTCGCACTGTAAAAATTAAAAATATATATTAATTGATTTCCTAACAAGATAAAAGTTCTTTTAAAAAGATAAGTAAACCATGAATTTTTTTCTCATTATTACAAGGCACATAAATATGTTTTCCTACCATTTTGGATTGATAAAGTTTTTTTTTTACATCCCTTTTCTTGGTTTCTTTGTTTCTATTTGTTTGTCTCTCAATGTCATTTTAACAGTGAAGAAAACAAAACTACTTTTTGCTCTTTTCGCTTCTGTTTCCTCTTTCTCTTAATTGACGATGCCTTCACTTGTCCTTTCCGGAATAATCTCGTCCACATTTTCAAAACGGACCGCTATGTTGGACGAAACAGAAAAAAAAACGTCAGCTGTGCGTCTGCCCCCTAGATAGATAATGACCAATCAAAATGCACATAGATCTAGTATAGTGTATATTTATTTACTTGTTTATCCATTAGCTTTACCAGGGACTACAGAAATACCTCGCTCCAGGGTAAAATGTCAAAAAGGCCACATGTCCACCTTCTTTTCTCTATCATCATCGCCATTGCGGCAGCGATAACCGCCTTACAGTTACCGTATGAAGTCATTGACTCCATAGTAGAGCACAGCGACTTTGATGACTACAAAGATCTCAATCACGTCAACGTATCTGATGATCGAGGCCCCACTCGTCCAATCTATCGACTGGACCTTGACCCTGACTACATAGCCTATTACGAAATTGACACCGGAAGTGACTACATAGTGTTCTCTTCCGGGATTAACACTGGAGATTATCGAAAAGTAGAGAGTGGCCCGGACCCAAGACCAACCGATGTGCTCATCCGGCAGGCTCAAGACAACGGTCAGCGGTGTGAGAAGTTTTATCGGCTGTCACCATTAGGATTGACAGTTTGTAAGAATGACAATGAGACTGTTGTGGCGGCAACTTACAACTGGACGGCTGATGTTGCCCAGGTAGGATTAGAGTGGTAATGGTTCAGCAAAGATAAGCCCCGTTAATGTATTCCCCTGCACTTCCCTTGCATTCCCCTGCATCCCCGTCTACAGTATGTTAACCATGACGTCACAATGTGGATTTCCCTGCATTCCCCATATTGATATTCCATTTACATGTAATTATTATTTTAATTAATCGATAGGTAAGTAATTAACTACCGTTTCAAACAATAGAAATAATTAATAGACTTGCGCAAATTTGTCCGCTCTATACCAACACTTCTCAAGCTTGTTATTGTCCATTTGAATAAAAAACCCGTAGAATTTTGCTTCGCTTTAACCCTTTCACGGCTGAATTTTTTTAAAAAAGGGTATTTTTTACCGTTAAATCGTTTTTTTTTGGGAGCAACTTGGCCAAATGTCAATAAACACTGCTACAAAAGCAATTAGCTACACTCGCACTACAGTATGAACTAGATTCCATCTTGAAAAGTGTAATATTTAGGTTTAGCGCATGCGCATAAGCCAAAAAGTACTTTTTTTTGCGGAACCTTTCTGATTATTTTTTTGCTTCTTTTACTTTCCCTTTTTCTCCCCTTTTCTTCTCTTCCTATCTTCTACTCTTTATTACCTTTCTATCGGCCGGAAAAGGTTTGGTATAAACGTTAAAAACGCTGGAAATGAAACATTGTTCAATTGCAGGTGTATTGACCTAATTTACCACCTAATTTTACACCAATATTTGAACATGTATTTTTCGAATAACTCTGCTAGAATTTGGTCCATATTCAAAGTGGAGGTACCTGTGCATGGATCTATCCTCGCTGTATCAGTTGTCCATCAAAATTATCTGGCAACGTACAAATTGATGACGTCACAAGTGGTGCAATGTCTGCTGCTCCAAATGTTGACAAAAGTCAGGGTTAAGACAAAACACAACACACAGATATCCTTTACAAACACGTTCACTGAGATCAATACCATATGCCTTGACAATGATTCGAACCTGGGTTACAACGGCCACAAAGTAGTGTGTCCTAACCACGAGACCATCAATGCAAAATGCAAAATTAATAAGAGGGTTCCACAACATTCAAGTTGAATCGACCGCTAAATGGAGTATAAAAAGCGCTTTTTACTTTACTAAGATCCTCAACATTCTTATAACTGCTTCATTACTAGGATATCTATGCATTTTGAGTTTAAGTTTTGATAACAATACTTTACCGGAGGAGGAAAACAAACCCCAATGAGAAATGAAAATGCAAGGGGAGTGCAGGGGAATACATTACGAGCTTATGTTTATCACTGATTAGAATAGGAAATACCCGATGTTACAATTATCTTCCTTTTGAATTCAGGTTTTGAAAGCTTGCATTTGCATTAGACACCACATCTTAACGTACATATGTTTTGCAAGACTGCCTTCTTCGATTTTTGAAAACTTAGGCAACTTTAATTTCAACCAAAATTGTTCTTGGTTGTTTACGTGGAAAGTATACTCCAGGAAAAATTAAAGCTACAATGGTAATTAACTAAAACTGGACGGATCAGTTTTTGTTATCTCGCTGTCCTGCCAAGCCGTCATGATCATTTCACGAAACCTTCAGACAATACCAAATTAAACACTCATTCATTAATAGTACGTAAGTAAAGTATTTAATC
This sequence comes from Dendrophyllia cribrosa, assembly GCA_024195265.1. Lineage (NCBI taxonomy): Eukaryota > Metazoa > Cnidaria > Anthozoa > Scleractinia > Dendrophylliidae > Dendrophyllia > Dendrophyllia cribrosa. The sequence continues at coordinate 11,936,860 of JAJLRJ010000006.1, read as the reverse complement.
CTGTTAAATAGATTGAAGATTGGCGTCGATTGGACGGAATGGTGAAAACCAGTCTGGGTAGTTTAAAAAGGCACTGGCGAGAGAGGGCAGCCCAAAGACGGTCAAAGCTAGACTGGGCCACCACAGAAATTCTTCCCAAAGGCAAAGAGAAGAAGAAAAAAGACACAGACGAGGAAATCGTTTCGCCTGGTTCCATCATGAAACTCGCTCTTGGTGAGCGTTTCAAATCTGTTGACGTGTACGTTACAAATAGTGGCAACTCGCGCATGCGCCCCAACTCGAGATCAAAGTGGCAGCAGAAACTCTGTGAGGTGCTTGTTAACGTTTGTCTGCTAGATGGAAGTACCAAGATAAATCCATCAGCTATAAAAGAGACAGCCAACCATCTCTCATTCCTGCAGCTGGAGGTACGTGGAAATCGGACCTTCGTGGGAAACGTCTTACAGTGGCGCGAAATTGGATTTGTCATCGAAATAAAGGGACGCAAAAACGAAATTATTAAGAAATACTTTGCAATTAATTTGCATTCCAAACGTTTTAGACGCTCGTCAGGTGGCACTCCACGTAATGGAATTACTAGTGAAAAGAATTTCCCTGACTATGATCAACACAAGTGCTGTGGCAATTGCCGGAGTGGATGCGGTCCCGTGGCTTGGGCTCAGGTCTTTGGATACTACGACAGACTTGCATCCAGCTATTCTAACTCGTTATATAGTCCAACCATATACGGAGATAGCAGCACAAAGGCGCCGCTCGAGTTGACAGATGCAGTCGAGTCCTTCGTGGAAGACATTCGATCACAGCTCGAAACGTACTGTAAAGATGGGCAGGGTTGGACTTTAAGTTCCAAAATGCATCTCATCGCCCCATGGTTTCGAGCTCGCCAAGGATCCAAGGCACGCGTCGTCAGTTATCTCGAGAGTCGCAAAAGACGAAGCATCGGCGCTGCAAGAGTTGAGCGAGGCAGCAGGTCCTGGATTGAGTCCAAAGGCGTCGGGTGGCTAAAGATTGGCTACCCTGTCGTATTTAGCTTTACAACGGAAAGACAATCCGGACATTCCGCTGTCGCAACGCAATACAAGGAAACGTTTAGAACATATCGTCATTGTGAATCCATCCACGTCCCATCCACATCCACTGGATGGTGGATTGGATGGAGCACCAAAACAGTCTGCTTCTGGAGGACAGACTACGACTACGACTTCTTTCTACATTACGGCTGGGGAGGCTCCAACAATAAATGGCAGGAAGTTAGTCCATTTTCTGCCCACGTTGCTTATATCGTAAAATGATGCCTCTCATTGAAATCATTTCGCAGTTTTCTGGTTATTTTCGTCTTCATACACTGTAACTCTCAATCAACGTTAACGTAGACCTTTGTGTAGGATCTTTGTGTAAGATAACATTTATCCAATTAATCTCTGCTTTACAAAGTTATATTAAGAGCGCCCTTGATTAATATCGGTTTTCAAACTGAAAAGTAAAGAGAGAATTTCGTAATATATATTTTTCTCTGTGCGATAATGTTCTTTTAATTTACACAATAAGTTATACATTATGACGGATCAGTAAAAAGGTTTGCATTTCAAAGAAATTAAGTTAATTGAAACTGTGATTAATTGAGTAAAATTTCTCATCATCGGATTTAAAAAGGGAATGCGGTTTCCTTTTTATGTGGATCTCCATGTTGTATACCGTGAAAAAAGACCATTAATAATATTGTACCATAAAGCGTGTGTTCCACTATGACTTTTTATTCTAATTCGTCTTTGTAGGTGTTTAGCCTGTGTGAGTTGATGGCGCTTTTAATTCTCTGTTCGGCCCAGAACAGTGTCCCTCGATATTTTGAACAACTGTGGATATGGTACGGCGTGATATACGGGGATAAATTGAGATATAGAACGATAGAGCAGAAAACGCATGAATAAAACTTTTTGTCCTCATTCGTTTTGATTTAAGCACCGTCTGCTTAACTTCATTTCATAGAAGTACAGTTCATTATTAAAGATTGGTTGATCTGCGGAATTTATTAGATTTTAAGACTGTATGGGAATGGTGTTGGGAGAGATTAATTGAGGTGTTGTTAAAAAAATAAATCTTGAAACCAATCATGAACGTTTAACGGTTAGGAGTCTTCAAACTGTAAGCATTAAACAAAGGCAACGAGTCAATCATAAATACTTGAGAAGTTTGAAAACTAAAAGTTTCCTCGTGCCAGATCCACAGGCTGTCATTAGATGTAGTTTTTATTATACTGGGAGAGGTTGAGCCCTACCAGTGATTTGAAGTAATTTCCCATTGGATATGATTAAGGCAAAGTTGATTAAACAATTCTCGAGAATAGCCATTTAACAAGAGGTGATTTTAAAATGTTTCTTTTCTAACTATATGTTAAAAATAAGGGAACCAGTTAAGAGAAATTGCGTGTTAGAGCGATTTTCTTAAGACTTTGAAATGATTGCGTGTGAACACAACCAGAACAACAAACGAACTGGAAGGAAGCAATTTGATTGGTGTGGCAAAGGGAGGCAAACACGCGGGGCTTTTGGTTGGTTTAGCGAGCATGCAGGAACGGATTGCGAGCTAATTACTAAAAAGAAGCTATTCTCTTTTGTGTCACTCGCACTTCTTCATTCTGATAGGTCAATCGAACAAACCTCTCTCCATAGGGATATTATTTTGCGGGAAAACGGGCAGTAGACGAAACAAATCGCGAACACTCAGGGTAACCGTCTTTCAAGGTCATACGAAATCGCTGTGACACGATGCCTTAAGGGATTACAATATAAGTTACTTTATTTTTTGCATTATAAAAGCTACATAAATGGTGGTGCAGCTGAGCCCTTGCTTTAAAGTCATATTCATTAGTTAAGGAACACAATGCCAGTATTTCTAAGACCGAAACCATGATTAAGTGGAGTGAGAAAATCGTAATGGTATCTTATTATTCCTGAATCAGTTGACGTTAGTTTACCGAAAAGCAAAGCAAGAGAAGAAAGCATTTGAAAATATAACTTAGCTTTAGCACAACCTTGAAAAGTTTGTTGCCGACAAAAATAAGAGTAAAAAATTTTTAAGAATGTTTCATTAAAATAAAGTGGCCACACAATAGGATTTATTATACTACATCACATTTCTCCAAAACTGACTCTGGGAGTGAAAGTGTAAATACAAGCTAGAAGCATACCGGTAGCGCTTAAAACGTGTGAAATAAATCACCTCAGTCTTTGTTCTCTTTTTCTTTGTCTTTTTTTTTCTTACTTTTCTGTGGAAGTACCAAGTGTACATCATAGAGGTGATTACTGTAAGGAAAATTTCCGAAAATTGTGCTTCTTTATTCACTCCGAGAACCAGCTTTGTCAGCTTTCATTCAGCTTCGCCAAGAAACGCTAGACACAACGCGAAAATTTCGCGCCTTATTTGTCCAATCATGTGATCAATAATTTTCCTCTATTCTTTTCTCCTTTTTTCACGTGAATACGCGAAGCCTTGAACGAGATATAGAAAACGGGAACAGATATGCAAATTTTCACTTGCTCCTTCATTTGTAAACATTTTTCTTCCCCAGTGTATTATTATTATTATTATTATTATTATTATTATTATTATTATTATGTATTAAAAGATGATTGCTGTATTTGAATAAGTTACTGTGGTGCTGCATAGCTGGGGGAGTAAAACAGGAAAGTTTGGTATTACCAACTGAGTGATAAGTTAAATTGGCCAACGTACGAGATTCGTTTGGCTCTGACTATAGTTAATCCGGGGACTGGTTATGAAACCTTCCAGACTTCAATGGCGATAACAAAGGAACTACAATTTATGTTGAACTGTTCTTGACCGTGCACATTTTTTGTTTTTAAATCGCAGGCTGACTGAATAACTTAATGGAAACATTTCTATTGGTCAGTTGCTCGAACAAACGTTCAACATCTATTGTGGTTGTGCACGGTCAAGGCCGAAAACGATAACAAAAACATCAAAAAAAGACATTTCTCAGGTTTCATAACCATTTTGCTTTATTAACTATGCTCTGACAAAGGCTAAAGCGCTCGAAATATCAGCTTTTGATTCTCTTTACATGTGAGGTGGCTACAAGATTTCGAAATAGCCTTTGGCTCGTTTCTCTATAGCTATTTGTCGTTCTCAAAACTTCCTCTTGTTACCACAACTTTAAGAAACACGGAAAACTGTTTCCATTTCACAGACATTCATGTTTTGCTCGAAGCAATATACATGCATCATGAATTGATTTCAAAACATGACTAATATAAGATGTGGAGTCGGTTACGAAAACAGTGTGGGGTACTAAAAAGTGATGTTGAAAAGAAAGCCGAATTCTATACGGTACTCTCAATTTAATGTCGAACAGTCAGGTGATAACAAATCCCGCGACTCACCGAGGCTGACAGTTTCTAGCCTGGTTTTGCATCGATCATGTATTTTTCATAGTTGTTCAGGATATATCAGTTTAGTATCAATTTGTAAGAAAGGCCACGAAGTTCATGCGACCTTATAATGACATCTTTTGAGATTTGGAGATGATCACGCGATTTAATGAATATAGCATTTTGATCAATTCCGACGACCTTTAAGGTTACATAAAGTTAAAAAGTAGTGTAACTCAGTAATTTTCATAGTCGATTTACAAAGCTGGATTCCAGAAGGAATCTCTTCATTGTGTCTATAGTCTAGTGAACAGCTAGATGATAATAGACGAGTATTCATCAAACCTAGCCGTTTGAAACATGATCACGTTAAGATCAAAACTAGTAAATATCTACTCAAGTTTTTTTTTGTGTTCGTCAAAGTAATTTTTTTCCACCCTCTGCGATGGACCAATTATACATCATTAGCTCCCGCTATTGAAACGATCAGCAGGTCGTTTCAATAGTGTATAAACGTAACAAATACTGGGCGATCCTATAAGGGATTTGGGTTGTCAATAACATTTGCTCATATAAACCGCAAGATGAGATACGATACTTTTAAAAAGAACAAAGACACAAGTATTGAGTAGCACATATTTTTATTCTATAAATGCAGATTCTACGTTCCAAAGCGCCCATCACCCCCGACAGCAGTGATAACAACTAGTTGCAAATTTAAGTTAATGCTACTCCGGCTCAGTTGAGCTTCGTTGACTGCTGGTTTCAGCCGTGGTGAATGGTTTTACCCTCCTTCACAACCCAGCGTCCTACTCCGCCACCTCCGCCTGAATGAAAACCACAAAAAAGTTGATGAACATACGCTTTATTTGCCAACCATTTCATTGACAACTCTACACATAAACCCTGTAGACTAACCCTCACGCGTGGAAGAGCGCATTCCTTGTAATAAATAAAAAGTATAGGATTGTACAGGTGCTTACTGTCTCCACCAGTCTGTTTTAAATTTTGTATACGCCTGATTGTAATAAATGGAACTGTTTCTTATTTTGTTTGCCATTGTAACTGATAAGCAAAGACCCTTAAAGCGTGCAAACGAACTCACATGTTACTGTAATAGTTGTATATAACTTAATATACTGTGCTCGATGCCTGCCGATCTAAGATCGGAATGTACAGCCACATTAGACGCTACAGTTCTTAACCGCTGACTGACCATCAGCGCTGTATTCCATTTTGTCTTTTAAGACAGGCGGGCGCCAACTAAAGCGCCCAATAACTATTGCCAATTGTGTTATAGCCACTATCAAGTCGTGATTATGAATTATTGAAACCAAAACATCCAAGTACATGTATGCCTCAGCTGAAGTCGATGAGCTTTCACTCCCAGAGTCAGTGTTGGAGAAATGTAATGTAGTATAATAAATCCTTGTGTGGCCATTCAAATGAAGCCTCTTCGGCAGTATTTTTGAAAGTTAGCATTTGTCTTTTATTATTTTTTTTTCGCAAAATGAAATTTGGCATTTTTCTTGAATTTTGATTTTTGGCACTCTTGGGGCCCTTTAAAAAGGGTTTAAGCAAAATAGGGGGCTTACCTCCACCCGCACCAAAAGCGCATTTCACAGGGTTTCCTCCGGAGACGGAGATTTTATCACTGGGATTTCCTTCGAGCTTCTTAGTTACGATAACCACACTGCCACCTGCACCACTACCCCCAGGGGCAGATCTGTGAGCCTTTTTGTTTAAGCACTGGCCCGATTGACCTGTCAAGACATAAGCCGTAAACTGGTTTAGAATATGAACTATCGATGGGATTAAACCTTGCGAAGTTTCCCTTTGCAGATGGTTGTTCTTCCATAATGTGCACGTGATTCCTGATCTAAAATAAATTAAAGTGTATAATTTATCAAACACGAGGAAGAGTGTTTCATTGGGATATCCAATCCATCAGAAGTGGGTTGAAAAACGAAACGCAGCCGAATTGTATAGATGACTGATGAAACACTCTCATTAAATGCGAGAAAACGAAGGAATAAATTGGCCAAAATCTACGCTAATTAAGATCGGGTTTCCAAATCTTTTTTTTTTACTATAGTGATTTCCTTCGTGTTCTCGCCATGGATTATTACAGGCTGAAATTCTGGATGCTAAAAATCATGGAAAAGGAAGAAAGCTTCCTCTGAGACTATCCGCTTTGCATGCAACTATATTCATCTCATGCAACTACAGTAAATATCATGATGAAATTCTGTTTGAATCATTTCCCAGCCAAATGCAAACGGTGTATTTAGAATGTCGAGTGTGATCGTCCGCCGGTTAGTGTAGTTCTAAAAAAGAACTGTAAGTTGTTGTTAACAATCAGGATCTCTGTTTAGACAACCCGAGCCGAAGTCACCTTCACAGTCACATGAATTGTAGACCGTCCGTTGATGGTATTAATGTCTGGTTGTTGATGTCATTTGTCAGTTTTGCAATGATGTTATTGGCTATTATATTAAAAATATGGTTAATGGTTATCGTTTTTTAGTAAGATAGATGAATGCTTATTCATTTGTCTCACGATGGAGTCACTATGGATGTTGAGACCCAGTGTCGGTGAGTTCAGTCTATTAAATTTGTTTGTGTGCCAGGAAAACGCCAAAATTAGGTCGAAACTATTTTTTTTAGCCAATACTCACAAACGTCCCTTTGTCGCCTTCAACATAATCTCACCTTCTACCAGAATCTTTCCATTCAGCGTCAGTTCATCAAGCTGCAAATAAACCAAGCCCCCTCCATTTCCTCCTTTTCCCCCTGGGTTGGGATCGTCAGTGAAAGCACTTCCTCCGCCTCCTCCACCACCCCCACCGTAGCTTAATCTTGTCTCAAAATCTGCGTCGCCGAATTGAAGTCCGCCTAAAGAAAAACCATATTGTACCTTTTAAAGCAATTTGGTACTTCATGTAGGTGGAGGGGTGGGGTGGGTGGAGGGGTGGGGTATTTTTGTGAGTAAAATATCACTGATACACCGTAGTTTGCATCGATTTCTAGTGAGAAACTAACGACGAGTATATCAAAGTCAAAGGGAAATGTCTGGAGAAGGATAAGCACAAATAAATGGCATAATAACTACCTCACATGTTGGGTTCTTTAAAAAGAAGTCCACAGGCTTACCATTCTCTGTTTGGGTGGTGTTCTGTGCTTTTAAAATTGCTGTATCGAGTAAAAAAGCGCCTAACTAAAGGCGAAGTTTGTAGCTTATAAAACTGATGAAAATGAAATGAAAGTTTAAAAAAGTACTTAGTTATTTCGATTATTTGAGCCTCGCAAAGCAGAGAAATGAGACAAAGCATGCATTTCCCCCACCTCGATTGGCCTTTTTTGCTATCAGCTGTGGGCAAGCATCTCTATTCCTTACTTTAATTAATTAACTGAAATTGTATCTACTGTTGTAATTGAAAGGTGTGAAATAAATTGTTGTTGTTGTTGTTGTTGTTGCATTTTGTACCCGACAAAGTCTCCACCCGATGGAACATTTGACCAAATTCGCTCTCATAAAATATTCGTGTTCTTCGAAAAAAATAGGATTTGACAAAATCTAGCCCCAAACCAGCCCCTATTTTCGAACATGACTGTTAAAGGGATGGTTTCACGGTTCGGCGCATGTGCACAGATTAAAATGCTTAATTCGCTTTCTAACCAATTTTATCAGTTAAAAAACACTCAAATTTACTTCAATGATCAAATACTACAATTAGTGCAAACATAGCGAAGGATGACCAAAATTCACAGAAACTTTCAACGGATTACACAGACAAAGTCAACACTGAATAAATCCTTCGACCCGAAGGATTTATTCTACGCTCTGGTGGCTTTCATGGCGCACATGGGTATGCATAATCATCCATTCAATCAACTGACTGACCGCGACATTTTCACAGGCAAATTTCCCGCCAGAGTTATCCACTCGCTTCCGATTGGCCGTCTAAACAATGAAATTAAATGGATTATGTCATAGCTCGCACATGTGCCGAACCGTGAAACCCTCCCTTTAATTTACGAACTTATTCAAACTCAAAAGAATTTAACGAATGCAGTTTTTCTGTTTTTCCGATGCGAGACAATTCGTCCGTGGTGAATATCTTTTACCGAAAGGGTGTCGGGACTTTATTTTTGTCGTTTTTGGTACCATAGATGCCTAAGGTACCAAAACCGAAAATGGATATTTCTGCATGGTGTTGATTGCGTAAACTATTGTTGATTAGCTATTACATTGTGGTGCAGGTATTGTTTAGTGTTTTTTGAATCTTTGTTGTCGCATTATTGGGTAATCACAACTTCCTCAATACCTAAAAACTTCCCCGAAAATACATGTGTACGGCAGTCGGATAATATATATAGATAGGCAGAGCCTAACAGCGTAGCACTATGAACAAGCTTAACTAAGGTGAAACTTAACTAAGGTGAAAGGTCGGAAGAACAAGAATTAAAATTGACGACCTGGCTATTTTTCAATTTTAGCAATTGTCAAAAAACAGTATTACCCGACCGTCTGCACAGTACATTTAGACCGTACAAAAGTTCACAAAAACAACTTTTCTCTGTCTAGAATAACAGGTACGACTAACTTCCGAATAAAATACAGTTTTTGTTTGTCAAAAATTGCCCGAGAAACTGATTTGGAAATCAAAATTGCAAAAATACACAAACATATTTGCATAAGGCGACGCGAGTGAAGACAGAAAATCTAAGTCTTGTTTTGTTTACATAAAATCGCTTTTCAATCTATGTAATGAATACACAAGCACATAAAAATGGACAACACAATCTTCTTTCGAAAAATTTTATTCAAATCTTCATTAGTTTATGTTTAAAAGTAAAACACGTTCCATTTATAGCGCATCAAGGCAGAGCTGTCCTCGATGAAATTCAAGATAACAACACGACTTAATTTGAGCACGTTTCAGACGTTTCATAAACTGGTCTCCAAAACTTAAGATAACACAAAGAAAAAGTCAATCAAAAATTGATATCAACATAAATTCCCATCGAAAAATGTGATTTATTTTACCTTTAAAGCACTGGACTGCTTGGAAATTCGTTAAAACTCCGCTTCTTCGGTTCTGAAATCCGTAATAAAAACAAGGCATCTCCCCGCATTGCTCCTGCATTGATAATATGAAGTTCCTCGAAGCAAGATTTTATCCCTGAAAGCTCTTCTTTTTCCACAAAAGCGGCTTCTGAGTATTCCTCAATTAGTATCCCTGTCTTGAGTAGCAAACCGCGAAAAAATGCAGGGAAATAACGACTTTACTGCTCCGCCTAACACTGCGAAAGATCCAACTTTTTTAAAACTTTAAAAAGTGTTTACCGAGCTGACGGCTGTGTAGCCGCGCATGTGGCGTTATACGCGCATGCGAGGTAGCCGTGCGCGACACACATGTTGCAGACACGCGCCCGCGAAACATTCCGCTAGCCATGACCATGAAAAATGACAGGCTAGGTTCTATCGGCCCGGCGAGTGCTCCGCTATGAGTATGGGGCTGCGCAGCAGGGCCTTCGGCCCGGCGAGTGCTCCGCTAAAAATGTGGTAGAGATGTTTACGTCATACGACGTGGATATTACGTCATTATTTGGAATGGGCACCATCTTGGATTCGGCCGCCATCATTGATTTCCATCATGTAAGAATAACGTCAAAATTGAGTCAAGAGTTATCAAATTGCTGACGTATACGTGCGCTTTTTACAGTGAACAGCTGATTGAATAAAGTGTGGAAAACTTTGACATGGAAGAAATTTATATTCATATAATATTCTGGGAAAAAGGTGGTCCGGATCCATTTTTTCTGCAATATTAATGCTTTTTTATTGTGATTGAACGAAGTGTGAAAAAACTGACATATCGTATCGGTTAATCGTTTAATTGAAGAAAGAAATAAGAAACAGGCCTACCTCCTCCACCGAAACCACCGAAACCACCTCCACAAGAATCTCCTGAATAAATGAATGAATAAATAAATAAACTGCATGAATAAACTTAGTGAAATAATAAACTAAATAAATAAATAAATTGATTATTAGTAAGTAAGGGATACTTTCAAATTACTTGTTGAAATTTAAATTCCGTATAAATGTTCTGAATCCATGAGTGTCATGAATTACAACAAAAGTATGTTATGATGAATGACGAATGTTGGTCCGAACGAACGTTTCGCATTATGCCATTATAAGCTGATTATGGAGTAAAAAAAAAAAACAGCAACCCGCGATTCTTGACGAATTCAAATGTTACAATACCTCCTTCCCCACCAAGTTTAGATGAGCCCGCGTTTCCCCCTTGTGCACTTTTTTCAA
>JAJLRJ010000006.1:11858638-11921138 GCA_024195265.1 Dendrophyllia cribrosa | reverse complement strand
ACGGACATAGCGAGGTGGAGAGATCTGCCTAGCGCGGGTCACACCCCCCTTAAAGCCGCTTTTAAGGTACCGCTTGCTTGCGCATAGATTATTTTCCTGCTGTTTCGCCCATACCATGCCTTGTCCTACATCTCCAAGGGTTTCAACAACATCACACAGATCGTCAAATGCTTCCGCACCTGCAGAACTAACATAATCGAGGCCTTGAACCGATGTCCGAACAGACGCAGCGCACGTGCTCAAAATCCGCAGAAGGGTAGCGCGGCTTAGTGGCGTGAACCCAGACTCTTGGCAGTAAGCCATATACTGGATGACTATTCGCTCTGGGATAATCATCCGTATGATGTTTGGAACCTTAATAGTCTCCTTTGTCGATAACATGATTGTTCTTTCGCCAAAAGGCAAATCTTGGATAATATGGGGACTAGTGATGAACGCTATGAAGTGGTCGATTTGAGCAGTGGATACTTTCATCCTTGGCGTCGGAACTGTTAGCACTGGTGCCTCCTTTCCATATACTAAGCGGTGGCGTCTGGCCTCAGTGAAACGATACTGAGATAAATCGGGTATCCAGTGTCGGAGCTGATTCAGTGTCAACTTATCAGCCATAATGGACAGGACTTGCCGACGTGTCTCCCAGCTGTCGGCTGCGCGGTAGCACTCGGCGAGTGCACTCATCATGGTTTCGTCGACTGAACTGCTTGTGGCTTCCTCTCCGTTACATTGTAAGGTTCTTTGTATGACACCAGAGGAATAAACTGCCTTGAAGAGAGAACCACTATCACTTGGAGCTATGTCTTGTAAAAGTGTGGATAGACCTTGACCTGCCTTCCGCACGTAGTAGCGTCGTGTTCTTTTACTTGCAATTGCTTCTTCCCAAGGCCGCTGTAGCCGAAAAACGAATGGGACTGATTCCTCGAGTGCGCAAATAATCATTGAGTGGGTCAGTGGTCTTGGACTTTGGTTCGCGCTTTGTTGTAGCTGGTGTGCTGTCAAAGGAGATCTCCTCAGAGGAGGACGAGTCGTCGCTAGGTGGCAAATAGAAGCTTTCTCCTGGGGTAGCTGGGGTACTGTATTCAGACCGAGTACGAGTCGTCTGCTCAGCCTAGAACAGCAACGTCAACTGTTATATTGCGCACGGTTCATGAGGCTTTTCCATGTTAATATATAGAAAACAAGGCGTGGCATAAATGATTGAAAATCTTTAGAAACCATAACAATAGCGTCGCTAAGTATAATTAGGGGGTCTGATTAAAAAAGGGCGATGCAGAATCAGAGTTGTATGGTAACTTAATGAAATTCAGACTTTGATCCTGTATATAGTTACATATAAAATCAATGGTATGTGCGAGACTCCCAAAACAGCTAGTACTTACCAAAGAAAGCTCATGAATACTCTCTGAAAGGGCAATAAGTTGTGGGTCTTGCCAATCGGCTCTGACATGTTCTCCATGAGTTATCCTACATTCTCTACATATTCCTTAAAAAAGGATAAAACAATAATAAATATTGAATAATGATTCAATTTTAGTGTTCAGCATTGCTCTTTCGAATGTGACTTGGCCTTTATGAAATGTAATGTAGCACTGCAGTCTATAGATTTTATTCGAATGGACACTTACCAGAGCCGACTGGAAGAAATATTCCAGTAATACGTTAGATTAATCTGGAGATGTCTTTACTGATTCCACGATCCGTAGTACGGGATTTGCGGACGTACTTCGACAGCTGGGCTGGTATACGGCAACGCGCCAAACCCCTTCGCCACCCAATGCCAAGCGAAGAACGATGAGCGGGACAAATATCCATGTCAGAAATATTGGAAGGGAAACTGAAAATTGAAGACCTTGCTAGAATCAGTTCCACTTCAGTGTCTACACCGCTGCCGGTCATCAGCCCTAGGGAGCTTTTGTGGCGTGATATATCTTTGTTACAAGTTAGCAAGGGAACTAAATCTTGGACTTTAGTGCTTCGAGGGTCTTGACCGCATTGGCCACCAACTAGCCGCTGAAACGAGCAATTTCTCTCCATCTTCCAATTTTTCAACCGATGACGCAGAGCAAATGACTCAATTTCGGCAGAAGTAAACACATGAGTTCTAATTACTCGGGATGCCGAATTGTAAATAATGTTTGATTTCAAAGTGTTTTTTTTTTGACAAAGTGAGCGCTCAAGGTTACATAAGGGACGGACCATTAGATTTTTGAGGGGGGGGGGGGGGGGGGGGGGGGGGGGGGTGGGCAAATACCAAAGAAAACTTCGAGGACGGCCTTGAACTGCAAAAAAAATATCGTGCAAAACAAAAACCCCAGGAAAAAAATTCCTGCAAAGCTTTATATTTTTAGAACAATATTTTATATCCAGAAGCAGATGGTTAGAACACAAATAAATCACACTGACGTTGTAGAATGTTAGCGACTTATATGCACTTGGGGAGGATCAAATGTTTTATCTTTTCATTGGCTTGTTTAGTTTAGCCAATAACAATGGTTTATTTTTGACCCAACGTAAGTTGTGTTTCTTTGTAGGCTTTTTAGCTGATTTCATAAGCATGTAACTGAGATATTTTCTGACACAAGGAATGGCTCTTTTATAGTTGTACAGTGGATGTGAAATACTTTGTTTATGTGTTGTACAACAAGCTTGTAATTGCAGGGGCGGCGCTACCGGTGGGGCAGGTGGGGCATTTGCCCCACCAACTTTCGACAGCTCAAAATGGCGGTGGGCGGAGATGAATAGTGTAGCAACATCCTTTGACCAGATCTGATGGCGGGGCGCTTTAATGCATTAGAGTTTGCAAAATAAATATTCCGTTAATTAATCAAAAGCCTACAATTTTAGCATCGGAGATATTGTGACTGACTTTAGACTGGATATTGGATATTGTGAACCAAGCATTTCAATACCCCTTGAGTTACTCGGACGTCAGCTATCGGACTCCAGCTACCGACAAATCCATCAAACAAATCCATCAATGCTGTGAGCTAGCGCTCGGCCTCTGCCCTAGGAAGGCTCAAGACATACCGTATTTATTCGATTAAGCGCCCAACCTCGAATAAGCGCCCACCTCGAATAAGCGCCCACCCTGAAGGTAGGAAAAGTTAATAAGCGCCCAGCCTCGAATAAGCGCCCACGCCTTAGTGACAATGATATTGAAATTGATTAAGTACTACTAAGAGACTTCCCCGAAGACCGAGTTTTCTTAGAATGTTAAAGAAACTTTCAATGAACAGTTAAAATTCTGCTTTGGTACATCTTCACGTTTTGTTAAAATTTATTGTTTTGTTGCAAAATAAAGTTACTACTTGCTGAAAATGGTGAAAATTTAATTCGATTAAGCGCCCACCTCGAATAAGCGCCCACTCTCAAGGTCCAAAAATTTAATAAGCGCCCAGGGCGCTTAATCGAATAAATACGGTATCTACGAACAAACTATGTCACAAGAAAGATTAAATCATTGCATTATCCAGACATTGCATTAACTGACTAATTGAACATGGCTGATATTGGAAATCAGTTTTTTTTCTGCCTCTAATGACAGAGAAATCGCTTTGGAAAATTCGTTTCCAAAGCCTTCCCATACTGAAAAGAATTGACAGAGAATATTCGAGTGACAGTTGAATTTACTTTGAACAAACAGCCAAAATGGAGTTACACCCAAGTTTCAGAAAGTGTTTCGTGTACATGTACTTTTCATGAGAATTAAACTGAAGTTCAACTCAAAGCTGGCCTTGGAAACTGTTTCTCCGGTCTCAGGAACGCTGGAAATAGCATTTCAGAGAGTTTCATTTCAAAAATTTCCCGGACCCCCCTAGAAGCTCGCGCCTTCGGCGCTCGGCACAGGAGATTCGCCCCACCAACATTATATTTCCGGCGCCGCCCCTGTAATTGTAAGATGGTTGGGTGTACTACGATGGGCTGTGGAAGCAACATCAACAGGGGCTGGTGTAAAGAAAATTGTAGGTGCAGTTACAACACCGCGGCCAGGCTTTATGCTATCAAGGTGCTGTTACATCAGATCTGACTTGCTACAGTATTCCTGTCTCTAGTATGGCCTTTCTAGTATTCCTAACACGTATATGTGTCAGGCATTAAAACATATAGACTCGCAAAAAAATATCATGCAAGCAAATCATGCCAAAAAGAAAAATCCTGCACAGTCTCGAGCGTAGAAAAAAATATCCTGCACCAAAAAATTGCCCAACCCCTCCCTCAAAAATCTAATGGTCCGTCCCTAATACACTTCAAAAAACCTAAAGTCATTTTCCTGCACATATCTTTGTAAAGTTGTAAAAATTTTAATCCAGTGGAGTTTGTCCGCATAATAAGTTTGCCGAATTTAAGAAAAAGTTAGGAGCCTCGCACGTGCTAGCTTCGCTTATCGGGCGAGCGATCGAAAAGTTCGATTTTAAAAGATCACAGCTCGAACGCCGTGAGAATTCTATATTTAAAACTTTTTTACAGGTAAACAAACCGTTTGCCACAGATCTATTTGCGTTTGGTAATTATTTGTTTTAAACTTAGATCTCTCTCGATGGCAACTCTCAAAACAGTTTTACGTGCTCTTTGCTCGTACGAAAAGAAACATGTCTTGTGCGAACCCAGAAGCAAATCATTTTCAGTTTCCAACGGGATAGTTTTCGAAAATCATATAAAAGCGTGCTCTACGTCTGCATCAAAAGGTCTCTTGTTGAACATAATTCCTAAAAAGTTAGATGCGCCACGAAGGGGACCTATTTGCGTGTTCACCTGCCATGGACAAATTGGTAAATACAATTAATACAAATTACAAAAACTCGCTTTGCGGCCAGTAACTAGCCCTTTTTCAGATATATATTACTATTCCCTTTTATCTAGCTTTAGGAAATCATTAGCAATGCGGGACCTGCCCAGGCATTTGACTTTTGGAGTTAAAACTAGATAGGATTTCTAGTTTGTTGCACAGTCATTAGAAAATGGGAAAAGTAAATGTGTTGCGTGTATAAACACTGATTAAAAGTATTGCATACAAAGAACTCTCCTTCGAAATAGGCTTGTGATTACAAATAAAAAAGTTACAAAAAACCAAAACGAAAACATTGTATGCTAGAAAGGAAGAAAATGAAGAAATGAGCAAGAGCAAGACAAAAATATCGACACGGATGTATTTGCGGCACGCAATCACTTAGATGTAAAGATTGCGTGACATCGATCTGGGTCTATTTTTCAGTTCAATAGAGGAGTTCACGCTCTAAGTTGCATCATGGGTAATCAGGGCGAGATGGCGGGAAATTCAAAGATTTGTATTGGAATTCAAAGCCATCTAATTCTTCCTGAATTCATATATTTGACACTTTCTCTTTGAAAAGTGTAACTTACGAATTCAAAATTCAGCTTATTGTGTCTTTGAAAATTACGAAAAGCCGTCGACAACCTGTGAGGCCGAAAAATCACAGAAATGAGGTCGAATTTCATGATCAGATAATCGAACTCGCGTGAAGGCGCATAGCAAATTATGGTTTTCCTTAGTTTATAATTTTATTTAGGAGGTATTGTATTATATAAGCTGAATCTGGAGTGCATAATAGTCCAAGATCAGTTTTTAGAAAACCTCAATTTTCCCATACATTTTCTGTAATTTTGATACTGTCGAATTACAGAAAATGTATAGAGAAATCAAGGTTTTCTAAAAACTGATCACGGACCTCTTTGCACTCCAGATTTAGTGTATTGTTTCTCTGAATTTGTAAGTTACACTTTTCAAAGAGAAAGTGTCAAATATATGAATTCAGGAAGAATTAGATGGCTTTGAATTCCAATACAAATCTTTGAATTTCCCGCCATCTTGCCCTGATTACCCATGATGCAACTTAGAGCGTAAACTCCTCTATTCGTTCCTTCACTTCTTGCCTCTTTTCATTAGAAATATTCAATACAAAACTCAATAGATACCCAGAGGATGCTTTGTATGCAAGACATGGATCCAGGTCCTACAAAAATATTGCACAAGCCAGGGCCGTAGCTAGCATGAGGCAAGACGAGGCAGTTGCCTCGTCTAAGTTTTATCCCAAAAAAAAAAGAAAAGAAAACATTTGCCATTGGCTTATGCAGGTAAGTTAAGCGAATAAAGGAAAAAGCTGTAGTATCGATAAAAAAAATCAGAAAAATAATCGTCGTGTATCTGAAGCAAGTCAACAAGGCCCGGGCATTGATTTGCCATATTTACTTCTCGCGCCAATTCGGTGGAAGGCGCCGGAAAGTTTTAAATTTCGTTAGATTGCCTTGTGAGTACTCGGTGAAACGCTGCCGTTTTTCATTCCATTTTTCCCGCCGGCACGCTTTCCATTGGTTTTCTATTCATACACGTACAAATGACGTCTTTGCTGGCGCCACAAGAAGAGTTTAGCATTCAGCGCCGAGGCGAGTCGCGATGTCTAAGCAAAAACAACAGCTATTTCGTTGGAAGATGAAAAACAATAACTTGGCTGCTAAACAAATCCGAAGCTTGCAGGAAGCAGTGGGGCATTGTAATGAACAGTTTTATCCAAACATTTCCACCATGTTACAGATTCTTTTGACCCTGCCAGTTGGTTCCTGCTCATGTGGACGTTCCTTCAGCGCGCTGAGAAGGCTGAAAACCTGGTCCCGAACAAGCATGGCTGATGCAAGTCTTAACGGTCTCGCTTTGGCGTATATCCATATAAACCGCCAGACATTGAAAGCAGTCAAGTCTTCAAGCGACGGGATCTCTCTGGTCACAGAAGAATCGCCTTGGCCTTTAGCAGCGAATAGACCAAATTCGACTAATTCAAACTAAATTCTTTGAATTTTCTTACTGCTCTGAAAGAGATTTCAATATCAGCTTGAATTGTGAAAGTAACCGCTTTGTCTTGTATGAGCTTGACACACAAAAAAACAGCATTTCAGACTTTCTTAATTTTATTTCTGTTGAAATCTTGAATTGAAGAACTGATAGAGAACATGAACTGTGTCCAATTTAGCTTAGATTTTGAATGTGTTTTTGAGGAAAATACTGCCAGGAAATTGCTAAAAATAGCATTTCCGGGCGTCTAAATTTCAAAATTTTCTGGAGGGGCATGCCCCCAGACCCCCCTAGAAAATAGCGCCTCCGGCGCTAAGTTTAGTTGCCTCGTCTGCCGTTCAATCCTGGCTACGGCCCTGCAAGCTAGAGAAAGGTGACACTTAGAAAATGCCGTAGCCGTATGAAAAGGCCGCTGGCTGAGCACGGCAGCAAGACACAGGAACGTTAGCGAAGAACATCGAAGTTATTTGCCTTCAAACACCCATTTGGAAGGTAAGCTGTCATCGTATTATTTCAGGTTTACTGGGTAGTTTTAATGGGAAATGGCAGAGTTTTTCAATGGTTTGCTCAGAAAGCGAGCTAAGGCTAGTCGAATTGTTTAGAATACATTTCCTGGTTAAACAAAATCTCTTCGAAAGGTCAAATTGGGTCAACTTGCATGGGGCCGCTCGCCTCAGAAATAACTTTTGCAGCTTAGTAATACCTCCTAAATAAAATTATAAACTAAGGAAAACCATAATTTGCTATGCGCCTTCACGCGAGTTCGATTATCTGATCATGAAATTTGACCTCATTTCTGTGATTTTTCGGCCTCACGGGTTGTCGACGGTTTTTCGTAATTTTCTCAAAAATGTAAAAACTCTAGAACCTAATGCCTAGGGCAAACGTCGAACTTAACATGTGCCGAATCTAATTCAAATAAGTAAGAACAATAGATTTTGCTCATTTGCATTAGATTCGGCACATGTGAAGTTCGACGTTTGCCGTTGGCCTAACACTTATATTACGATTCTTAGCATACCATAGGTTATCTCTGGACGAAATATTAAGGGGTCCATTTTACCGACCTTGTGCCCCCCCTCACGCGGTGGTTAGGGAGAGTGTTGTGTTGTGTTTAATTCCGTCTCCAACGAGTTTTGTTTACATGTACATCGTGAATGCTAAAATTGGCGAAGAGGATCGAGGTAGTCAAGAGGCAAACAACGGGTATGAGTATCTCAAATAAACCTGTCAACAAAGTACACGACAACCCAGCCAACCGAAACAACAGTGCCGATGGAAAGAAGATTAGTAACGGGTGGTGAATGTTATCGATGTAAAAGACTTGGGCATTTTGCTAGAGCTACAGAGGAAAAACATGTTCCGGATTGAATATTTTGCAAGTGGGTGGAAAACCCAAAGAAAGTGGGAATCGTTGTAGAACGGGAGTGCGGTACATACATTTGGCGGAAGACAACAAAGATGAAGATGAAGATGAATATGTTTTTATTATAGCCAGTAAAGTTGGAAAAGGAAACATTATGGTCAAACTTGGAGGGATCCAAGTGGGGATGATCATCCACCGAGCATTCTAGGGGAAAGCTAAAGAAACAATGTACCAAGAGTCAATCAACGAGAAGTGCAAAGAAGTTGTACGCCTATATGGAGCAACAACTCTACCTGACGTCATCGAAACATTCATAGCTGATCTCAGTCTAGCAAACAAGTATGTGCCAGCAGAGTTTACAGCCTTGGTTTGCAGTTAAGTCATATCAAAATTAAGAAGCATTAAAAATCAGATTTCGATTCCAGCATGCTTATGGAATTGTAGAGAGTTTAAAAGTAGACATCCGGGACAAATTTTGAAGCGCAAGAGCATTACTTTCAAGAGTTATAGCCGAACGAGTATTAGACATTTTTAGTAAAAATGTATGGAGCGGCCATCTTGGTGTCCCACTTAGGGACACCAACATGGCGGCAAAAACTTCAAGGTCTTAATTACGCCAAAAATATCATCACAAAAGATTGGATTCATCATAATTCCTGTTTAGAATCTATAACGCAAAAATAACTTTCAACTGGTTCAATTTTGTTTATTTCCACGACTTATCTGAAATAGCGTGACGAATTGATTGATACATTATCGGAAGCAATGCAAAATGTCGTTAAAACTTGAAACTTTTTGTGAAGGATTGTAACACTGGTTTCCACATACCATGTTAGAAACAGTTTATTAAAGGATGCATAGTTTAGATTTTTGAATTTTTATGACATCATGAGCAATTCACCAAAAATACTTGTTGAGTGTTGTTTCCTTTGGATTCTAACTTATCTCTTGCAGTCAAGACATTTTTAGCATTTACGGAAAATGGGACGCAAAAAAACAACAGCACTGAAAATGATGAATGCTGTTAATCTGTTCCGTTCGTGCATCGGTTCGTATCATATGAGACCATTTTTACCTTAGAGGTGCTAAGACTCTGAATATCTTTCAGTTGAAATGGCCGTGAAATAATGGCTGGACAGGTGACGAGAGCAAATACTGAACTGTCATAGAAATGATGCATTTTGATTGAAAACTTCGTGATCTATAAAATAAAGCTGAATTTTCTTGGCATAGTTAAGTTAAGTTACGGAGTTTTCATGTAAAGTGATTAGAAAGGGATAATTAGCACTTACCAGTCCTAAAAGCAGGTCCATCTCCAGCCCCTCCTCCACCGATACCATTTCTGTTTGTTGCCCATGCGGCAAGGTGGCTTTGTCCCGGGACAAAAAAAAGTCTCTCCGCCAAGACCTCCTCCCCCTCTCTTATCACCTCCATCACCTCCACGAAATCCTATAAACGAGTTAAGTCACTGGTATTAATATCAAAACGAAATCATGTTTTATCGTTGCACTTTAAACCGGTTATTTAACCCTCGGACGTGCGATGTTGCAATATTTCAGAAATATTTTACATCTAATAGATAGCCCGTGATGTGCTCTACTCGATAAGGTAAATATTATGGGTTGTGGCGCTGCTGGGGTCCGTGACGTCATTCAAAATGGCCGCCAAGATGGTCGCTATCTTAGATTTTACTAAAAATTCAAATTTATCGGAAAAATGCGGAAATTGCAAATATTGTTTGCTAAAGTTGTAACATAACATGCAATTAAACAGGTAGCATTTTATATGTTTTTTTTTACTGAAAAAAGGTGAAAACACGCATTTGTATAAAAAAATGGCTTGACCTCATGTTACTTATGATGTCATATCTCGTTACCGTGGCAACCGATTGTCGCGAAACTTTACCAAAATGTGTCTCAAGGATAAACAAAAAGCTACTAAAAACGGCATGTGCTAATTGGAAATGGTCTTAAAAATATCGGAGAAATACCTTAAGGAGGAGGGGGGTGTGCCCCCCCCCCTCCCCCATTGTACGTCCGAGGGTTAAATGAAGTCCAACTTAGACCGCGGTTAAAGACAATTTATGGATCTCCATATCTGTTTATAAGTGGGTCATTTTGAGTAGATAAATGTTTTGCTAGCCCATGTAATTTACCTTCTCGACAATGCTTCTAGTTAATAACGTTTAAATATCAGGTTAGCCAGTTTGAAATAAGTTTACCCGGTAGTTTTGTCAGATATCGTCAACAGTTCGTTTAAATAGTCTAACCGGCCCTAAGTGTTTAGTGCGGGAGAAAAGTTTGAGGGAGTGTCACTAGTTTTTGAGCGCCGTTTTTTTAAATTGGATTTTTAGGAAGGTTGCGATTATTGATCCCACATTTTGGTAAACTGTCTGCAATATTTCGCAAGAGAGAGATTTAAGTCATCTGGCCTTGGTTTGGAAAGAGTTTCGTCCTCTTGGTCATTGTTAATGTTACGGATATGCTTTGCTTAATATTGATCATTTCAGATTTTAAAATGTTAAGGACATCAGATTTAGACCAGCTGTGTAAGAAAACTAGATACATTTTGGCTCCTGTTTATGTCGAAACTGTTTTGGCCCTGTAGGGCCATTCTAACACTCAATACTGCACAGTAGGACAGTTAGCTCTTGAAAGCTCCAATCTTAGTTTGCAGGTTCAGGTTAGTGGAGTTCATAATTAAAATGTCTTTTTTTATCGAGATATCTGTCAGGGCCATTTAAATCGCCACAATCATCATTATCAGCATCGCATCTATCTATCTATCGTCATCGACATCATCTTCATCATCATGACCACTACCCTGATGTTTGATTCAATTTACATTATTTATTTTTTTTTGCTATATCATGCATGTCACCACAGTGTAAAAATATATTCTAATAGCTAGGAGCTAACACGAAAACGTTTGTTCATTTAGTTCCTAGACATCCCTTATTATAATATAATATATCATCTTTCTGTAACTTGTAATTTGCATACCTTTACCTTTAAATGAAGAAAAACAATGTGTATTGGTATAACTTTTACATTTTTACGTCACTTAGCGTTTATTTATTGGTTTTGATTGATTTTAAGTCAATTTAAACGGTTTTTAAGAGGTTTTGAAAAATTTCAGAAATCCAAGATGGCGGATGCAAGATGGCGGCCGTATAACTAATTACCTAATAACTACGTCACATGACGTCATCGTTCCATTATTATAGCCTTTATATTACTGAAGTTGCGAGGGGGGGGGGGGGGGGGAGGGGAGGGGGGGGGGGGGGGGAATGTGCCCCCACCCAGGCTCAGGAACTCAAAACAGCCCAGGCAAAATACTACAAAACGAAATCTGGTAAATCATGCAGGACACGGAAAAGAAATTGTCATTCATGGCATTAAAGATTATTGACCTCCCAGTTGATAAACAACGTCTTCATTAGAGCACCCCGCTAACGCAACAATATTTAGAGGGGTAGGGTACTTGATATAGACAATTGGAAAAATAAATTTTCGTAATAAAGTGAGTTCCATTTACCTTTACCAGTCATCTCTATTTCAGAGGTGCTGTCGATAATTAACCGCCTGGCCCTGAATGCCAGGATTCCTCCTTGTCCATCGTTTTGTCCATCACATGTCAGAACACATTTGTTACGCAAGAGCACTGTGCCGAAATATGAAAGTGTTTGGGCGATCAAACAAGTGTGGTTGTCTTGAGTAAGAACCATTCTGATTGGCTTTTCCAAGGTGATATGGCAGACAGGGTCTCTGAAAAAAAACTTAAGAGCGCCTGTCTGTAAAAACCAAACATATCGCGGCAAGTGATAAAATTGGATTCTTTTGATATTTTAACGTTAGATAGATTAAGGTATAACAAAAATCACTGGATACCTTTTTCGGCCAAATATCTTTTTATTTTAAAGAAAAATACAGAAAACGAAATTCCGTTAAAATCGCCATTTAAGGCGGAAAATTATTGCACAACTTTGACAGTCTCGCTTTCAAAAACAAGTAGCGCTACGGCATTTAAAACACGAAAATCGTATTTTGCAATCTTTAGATATCTAGAAGAGTGATTTATGGAATTATTATGTTGTTCTTTGCGTGCAAAATAATTTTATTTCGAAGACATACATTTTACTTCTTTAAAAGTACCTCGTAAACAAAACAATTTTTCACCATGTGCTAAACCTTCAAACGGATTAAGTTTTTGTTGGTTAATTTTTATAAAGATGATCTCAAGATTGCCGTAAAAATTTCTTTGGGCAAATGATTTAGAGCGACGCGAGAGCATTTCAAAGTTCGTTAAAATTAAGAGTTATTTGACCTTACGAGGTCAACAATCAATTTGCGGGTCACACAAATATTCCAACTTCTGCTTCTGTGTTAACCCATTATGAAATTAAAATAGCCACATTGAAAAACATTGAAATTTCCTTACCTCATTTGCGGTAGAAGACAGATTCAGAGACCATTTTGGTGTATAAATCCCTTCTTTTTTGTTCATCGTATTTTTAATTTATAACGTCCGATGCACGCCGGCCGCGGACTGCCATGCAAGGTCGCACGCAAAACTCTGTTAAACTTTCGACACATTTCAGCATTATGGCATCTTATTTAAAGGCTATAGCATTGTCGAATGTTCTTCGGTTTGAAGTTAACGGATAGATAAATCTAATCACTGCTTGAGAAGTACTGAATGAACAAACATGTCGGGCCGTTTAAGCCGTGATCGTGACGGCAGTTATTTGTGTCGTCACGCAATGCAGCTGTTCTTCGGCATTTTAGCGCGGTAGGGGTAGGGGTAGGGCTAAAGAGCTTGAAAACACCGAATCTATGTCTGAAACTCTTGCAGCGGACAAAAAAAAATACAAAGTCTTTTCAGTTACGTTAGCACATTTAAGCGCCTTCACTCCGGAAAGATTATTCATTCGCCGTTGCACAGTATAAAGTATAAACGAAATGTGTGAAATGCAAATGGTATCACTAGCTTTTTACCTGATTAAGATCACTGTGGTATTTAGCTATTTCTGTCCTTTTTTCGTATTGTTTTTTCTTTTTTTTTCTTTTTAT
Source organism: Dendrophyllia cribrosa (assembly GCA_024195265.1). Lineage (NCBI taxonomy): Eukaryota > Metazoa > Cnidaria > Anthozoa > Scleractinia > Dendrophylliidae > Dendrophyllia > Dendrophyllia cribrosa. Next base: position 11,907,898 of record JAJLRJ010000006.1, on the reverse strand, counting down.
CAGAAGGATACTGTCTTCATGAAACATTATGCGAAAAAGGGAAAATCAGTCTAATATTCGCCACATGCACGGCCCCCAAAATATATCAATTTGTACAGTGTAACTAGTGATGTAAACGTTTGTCAAACGTTACACACCGCAACTGATGTTTTCTTTGTCTCTCAATTGACCGAGAGAGAGCCTCAAAAGAGCACTTATTTGGATGTTTTCTACTTGTCAATCATCTTACTGTGAGTTTGGGTTACCTGTGGTTCGTGGGACCATTTACCTCGCTCGTGAATTTTCCGTCGATGATATGTACCATAGATGTTGGGGAGGGGGGGGGGGGGGGGGGGGGAGGGAGTGGGGGAAGGGGGGGGGGGGGGGGAGGTGTCTTCTCCCAGCCTTACTTCCAGTTCATGTCATGCCTTAATTCAGAACCATTTGTTGCATTTCCTTCAATTTAAAATTTGACTCAATGGGACTAATGTTTGGCTAATCCATTGTCGGTGTTACAAACTAAGTAAATTTAAGTATTTTTTTTGGCAGTAGCAAAATAATTAGAAACCCGCTCAGATTTTAAAGCTGATAACGAGAGAATATCTAAAAATTGAAGAACTTACAAAGTTTAATACAGTAATCGCCAATTGTCGAGAATAACAATAAATGCTGTTTAAATAATGCAGTTGACAAAACAGTAAACAATACCTGGTTTTGCTAATTACCTAGTGCCTTTGTTTACTTGAAGGCGGCGCTAAAGTGCATGTTTTTGTACATCAAAGATTCGAGTTCAGTTCCAGGTATTACACAAAAATGGAAGGCACTTGTTCGTTTAAGTCCTTTGTTGGTGGAGTTTGTGGTTATGACCTTCGCGATCGAAAGCGTGGAACGGAAATTGTCCCTTTACTTTCGCGCACAAAGGACATCTCTAATCACAAGACCTCACAAGTCTGTCTTGAAATTTACCGGACCTGACTGGGATGACATCGAACTTATTTTATGTCGAGCAGCGTTGTTTACTAGAAATGTAAAGGATCAAGTAGTTGTAAACTAAAGTTGTCAAATTTAGTTCAGTGGCGGATCTAGGGAAGCGGCCCCTTTTCATCCCTTTTTTGGCGAAGAAAAAGACTCGAGGGACCGAACTTTTTTTCAGAACCATTTTCACTCCCCCTCCCACCCCCTCTCCTTATGAGCAAGCTGGATCCGCAACTGGAAATTTATAGTGAAAAAGAGATCACATGCATGATGTTATCCACAGGAAGCCCTGGTATACCCATCTTTTAGGGGCAGCTCCATCAAGTAGAGCACCTCGACTCGTATGGTAAGAAGGTAAATTTAGGAAACGAGAAAAAAGCATCCAATATGGAAAGCAAGACTGGGGAGAGGAGTTAAAAATCGTTGCTCGCAAAAGGCTATTGCTACCAATTATTATATTTTAGAACATATTGACCAACGAAGAAAATTAAATGGTGCTGAAATATATTTCTAAACAGTTGTTTTTTTACTCTTGCAAAAGTGTTTCAATTTAATTGCCTTATCCGCACCCCTACCCCCTTAAATGCAACCAAACTGCATTGCGTGACATAACTGTAAAAAGACTGAAAGCAAACGTCCGACATGTTTTGGTTTGTACTTCAAAGTAACATTGCAAATCTTTTAGCGCACTACAAAACCGAGGAACGCTCCAAAAGGTACTTAGCCCTTTGAATAGATGCCGTGGTACTGAAAAGTGTCGAAAGTTTAACAAAGATTGGCTGACCCGACCGTTTAATATTACGTTGTTGTTGTCCGACGTTTATCGGACGTTGTAAACAAGACTAAAGGACATGCGATGAACGGTGAAAAAAATGCAAGAAAGTGATCTCTGGATAAGTCTTCTACAACAAATAAGGTAAGAAAATTTCACTGAACCATGCCCATAAAACTGGACTACTTTCAACAACCCAGAGAAGAGGAATTATCAAACTCATCCCTAAGAAAGACGCGGAACCATTTTTTGTCAAAAACTGGAGACCTCTAACCCTTCTTAACTGTGACTACAAAATAGCGGCGAAATCAATTGCTAATCGCTTAAAACCTCTTCTGCCCAATCTTATCAATCATGACCAGACTGGTTTTTTAAAAGGTAGATTTATTGGCGAAAATATCCGTCTTATTGATAGTGTCATTTGCTATGCCAAAGAGAAAAATATTCCAGGGCTATTATTATTTCTAGACTTTGAAAAAGCGTTTGACACAATAGAATGGGCTTTTATAAGGAAAACATTTCACTATTTTGGTTTTGGCAGTAGCATTTTGAAGTGGCTAAACCTTTTTTACAACCGTCCAGAAAGCTGTGTTTTAAATAATGGGTGGGCAAGTAATTTTTTTGAACTTCAAAGAGGGGTAAGGCAGGGATGCCCTCTCTCACCTTACTTGTTTGTTTTATCAGCTGAAATATTAGCGAAAAAAATCCGTGAAAATAAAAATATTAAAGGTATTTTTGTAAATAGCAAAGAAATCAAGCTAAGTCAGTACGCAGATGATACAACGCTTATACTAGATGGAACACAGGAATCTCTAATAGCTTCCTTAAAAACACTAGATGATTTCTATGAAATTTCTGGCTTAAAACTTAACGACAAGAAAACAGAAGCCTTTTGGATTGGAGCAAGTTGTGGTAACGCTGAAGTATCTATACCTGGTAAAAACTTTAAATGGCCCAAAGATAAAGTTAAAGCTTTAGGAGTTTGGTTTTCAATTGACCCAGAAGTAACAGCATCTCTAAACTATAGCGAAAAACTAGATAAGGTTCGAAATGTTTTAAGTTGCTGGAAATATCGCAGACTTACCTTAATTGGGAAAATAACAGTTCTAAAGAATTTAGTTGCTTCACAACTCGTCTATGTACTCTCTCCTTTACATTCAAATGCAAAAGTTATCAAGGAAGTAAACAAATTATTTTATGAATTTCTCTGGAATGGAAAAGGAGATAAAATCAAACGCTATATAATTGTTAATGATTATTCCAATGGGGGACTTAAAATGATAGATATACAATCCTTTACCAAATCTCTAAAAGCTACATGGATCAAAAAATACCTGGACAAAGAAAACCAGGGAAAATGGAAATATTTCTTTGATCTTGAGCTTGAAAGGCACGGAGGAACCATAGTTTTTGAAGGCAACTTAAACAGGAATGACACTGTCGAGAATCTCAAGCTAAAGAGTCCTTTCATAAACGAGATACTGTCAATCTGGTCGGAAGTTAATTTCGAGGAACATATAACGTCCGAGAAACAATTTCTTGAACAATCTCTATGGTACAACTCACTTGTAAGAATTGGTAGCCGTCCTATCTTCTATCGAGAATGGTTTGAAAGTGGTATTACGAAAGTGAAACATTTGAAAGACGGCTCCAATAACTTTTTATCATTAGCTCAATTACAGTACAAATACAACCTTAACGTCTGCCCATTGAAATACAACGGACTTTTGTCAGCTCTGAAATCCCTTTGGAACACGGGTAAAAACAACTGTGTTAATATAGACAATAGTAACTATGAAAACTTCGCGGCAAAATTAGCTAAATGCCATCGTGCAAGTAAACTCGTTTATACTAAGCTACTCTCCACAAAGATTATGTCTCCAATCCGTAACCATGAGAAATGGCTCGGGGATTGCAACTTGAATTCTATGGACTTAATTAACTGGCCAGAAGTTTACCAACTTGCCGCTAAATACACTAAAAGTGCCAGAATCCTTGAATTTCAATACAAACTGTTACATAGACGAATAGCAACCAATGACTTTCTTGCAAAAATTGGAATTGAAGAAAACCCAAATTGCTCTTTTTGTACTGAGGAGCCTGAGAAATTACTTCATCTCTTTTGGTCTTGTCCCAATGTGGCCTCCTTCTGGCATAATTTAACTGCAATTCTGACTTTACATAATATTACTCCAGAACATCATACAATAGATATGCTTGTCGCGCTTGGTTTAAAGCCAGACTCGTCCAAAAATCATCCACAGATCAATTTTTGCTGCCTTTTAGCAAGAAATTATATATGGATTAGTAAAAGAAAAAGAATTGTGCCTAATGTAAAAGGTTTTCAGCATTATCTTAAATCGATTTATGACATTGAGATTAACTCAGGAAGCACGTGCGCTCTACCATCAAAGTGGAAATTTTTGAGTACAGTATTAAAGTAAATTATTCTCTTCTACTATATACATGTTTATACCTCAATTCTCTGTACATATCCCCCTGCCTGACCGATGTACAACTGCTCCACATTTTTATTGTAAGTAAGTAATGTAGATGTATTGTAAGTAAGTAAGTTATATAGATGTATTATAAGTACGTAACGTAATGTATCGTAAGTTTAGCACTTGATGTAGATGTATTGTAAGAAAAAAAAAAAAAAATTAAATTCCTGATGATCCCTACTGCAAAAAAAAAAAAAAAAAAAAAAAAAAAAAAAAATTCAGTCCGTCTCTGACTAGACACATGGACTTGGTACATTTTGTGGTAATTTATTACAACATTGGATCATTATTTTTCAAATTACAATTCATTCAAACCCAGTCCGTCTATGACTAGACACACGGTCTTGGTACATTTTGTGGTATTTTGATACAACATTGGACCATTATTATTCAAGTTGCAATTCATTCAAACTCAGTCTGTCTATGACTAGACACACGGACTTGGTGCATTTTGTTGTAATTTATTACAACATTGGATCATTATTTTTCGGTTTTTGTTAATACAAAAACATTTTTTGGTTTTAAAATGACACGAAATCCCCGTGTTACTTTCCCATTAAGATATTTTACAGAATATATTCTATGATATTTTGCAGAATGAATTAACAGTTCCGCTTTATAGAATTATTCAAATCGGAGACTCGACAATCAGATCTTAGTTATTTATTTGTTCTTATTTCAATACGATAAATTGTACGTGAACTTGGGCATATGCATTTCAAGGCGAAAATTGTACATTTTTCACGGCAAATGTTTAATAAAATGTATAGCAGCCTGCAAAAAAAAAAAAAAAAAAAAAAAAAAAAAAAAATTTCAAAACATTTTTTCTATGTGGCTACTTTAACCTTATTTATGTTAAGACATGTGGTGGAAAGTGAAATGTTTGTGTGACCCGCAAATTGATTGTTGACCTCGTAAGGTCAAATAACTCTAATTTTAACGAACTTTGAAATGCTCTCGCGTCGCTCTGAATCATTTGCCCAAAGAAATTTTTACGGCAATCTTGAGATCATCTTTATAAAAATTAACCAACAGAAACTTAATCCGTTTAAAGGTTTAGCACATGGTGAAAAGTTGTTTTGTTTACGAGGTACTTTTAAAGAAGTAAAATATATGTCTTCGAAATAAAATTATTTTGCAAGCAAATAACAACAAAATAATTCCCTAAATCACTCTACTAGATAATTAAAGATTGCAAAATATGATTTTCATGTTTTAAATGCTGTAGCGTTACTTGTTTTTACAAGCGAGACTGTCAAAATTGTGCAATAATTTTCCACCTCAAATGACGATTTTAACGGACTTTCGTTTTTTGAATATTTCTTTTAAATAAAAAGATATTTGGCCGAAAAAAGTATCAAGTGATTTTTGTTATACCTTAATCTATCGAACTTTAAAATATGAAAGAAATCGAATTTTTATTACTTGCCAAAAAATTTCAAATTTGTCTGATTTTTACGGACAGGCGCTCTTAAATAGGTGAATGAGTGCCATACCTAGCGGAAAGTCTAATTCTATTCTTTCGGTATGTTTTAACATTAAAATGTTTGTTAATGTCTGGGGTTGAAATCTTGAGGATAAGTAGATCAAGTGAAACCTAATGAGCTTGTACTTTCTTATGGTGCCGTTTATCGTGTTCTAGAACGTTTTAATCTGAGGATGAAATCCTTAAGTGTGAACTTTCAAATGAAAGATATTGAGTAATGTTCTCTTATGGTGAAGTAGTCTTTGGATGAAAAGTGAATTATTTTCTATGGTACTGTATTTAACCTGGACAGCCGGCCGGGGGTGGGGGCAGTACCCCCCTCCTTCCGTAACTTCAAGACCGAGCATTAAACCTACGACAATGAAACCTAGACGGTATATGGCACTCCCAAAACTGTTCCTTTGAGGTCCAAAATTTTAGTTTAAAAAACCTGTTGTCCATAGGTTGATGTATTCTCAGTAAGAAAAACCTAAACAATCTTATGAGGGAAAAGCGAAATGCCGTGGAACAATAGAGCATAGACCACTTTCATAATGGCGGCCGATTTATTTATTCTTTTATATGTATGTTAATTAGCCTCACTGGCCTCGGTAACATGTGCAAAATTCAAAACAATTTTTACTTTAAAATGAGGCCAGTGAGGCTAATTAACATACATATAAAAGAATAAATAAATCGGCCGCCATTATGAAAGTGGTCTATTGCCTAGTTCTTACACGCATTGTTACTTAAGAGCTGATGTCTCTAAATATCGACCAGGGGTGGGAATTATAAAAATATTGAAAATCCTAAAAAAAAATTCTGTAGACTACCCTAGGTATTCTATTAATAAAAAGATAAATTTTAGTTTGATCGGATAAATATTTTGGCGATACGGCGGGTGTCAAGTTCCGGCGCCTCACGGACCTCGCTAGACCGCTTTTTCGGGGCCCAAGACCGGGCTATGAAAAGAGCCCGATTTGAATCTAATTCAAATATTATTAAACCCAGAAAGCTTCTTATCGTACTAAAGGGATTTTAACAGGTATTTTGAGTGGTCATGTGCTTGAATTGATTGCGACTAGATTATTTTACAGATTTTTAAATATTTACAAAATTTTGAGGATTTCACGCGAGCAAAATTTTGTCGAAATTCGAAGGCCTAAAATATAGCACGTATACAAAACATGGACCTGGGTCCATGGACCACCCCTGTGGACCTGGTTCATGGACCACCTCGTGGACCCGGTCCATGGACCACCTGATGGACCACCCTTAATTTTTGTCAATTTTAATTTTTTTCCCCTGAATTTTACTGTCGGTATAAAGGATGGACTGCCGACTGGGGACAGGGTATAAAACACAGTCTTAATGGCCTCATTTGACTATACGTACTTTACTTCATTTACAATGCTACTGAAGGACGACAATAAATGTTTACTGAACTTAGACTTGGGCCGAGTCTACTTCGTCCCACATTTGACCATGCTCCCAACATGTGGCTTTGATAGCTCAGTTGGTAGAGCATCTCACCGGTAACGCGAAGGTCACGGTTTCGATTCCCGTTGAAAAACCCTGATTTTTTTCAGGCTTTTTCGGGCTTGGACACAGTAGCTTAAAGGCCTCACTTGACTATACGTACTTTACTTTAAATATGGCATTCACCATCAATCTAATTGCAATTTTACGCTTTTGCCGACATTGCAGTTTTTACGCAGTACGATTCCTGGCCGGTACTGTTGGGGCAGAAGCATGTAAAGTTTTAGTGCTCTCCTCACAGAGGACTGGGCCAAGTACCAAGCTACTGTTTTTATAGGATGCAGACAATCCCATGTGCTTTTCTTTTTCACTGTGCATGTGCAGTCAAGAAATACTAATAAAATGAAGCCTAGGGAATATAAACAAACACATGCACAAGCCACCAAACTGATTGTTTTGTTATTGTTTCTAGGTGCTTCGTGGATATTCACGAAGAGCAGCGTTTTCATTTTGAGTTCTCGGTGAGAAAAGAGGAAGGGAGGCCGTGCTCGAAACGTAAACACTGCACTTCGCAAGTATCCACGAAGCACCTAGAAACAATAACAAACGAAACCAATCTTTATCCTGTTCCGACACTATACATCAGTATGGCGGCTTGTGCATGTGTCTGTTTATACTCCACTAGTCTTCGTTTTATCAGTATTTCTTGACTGCACATACAGCGAATCCAAAAGAACAGCTCATGGGATTGTCTGCATCCCACAATAATTATAGCAGCTTGGGACTTGGTCCAGTCCTTCTTGTTCTACTTGCGTCTTGATGCTGCTACTTGATGTTAAACGCCATATTTATTTAAACTTAAGACTGTGTTTTATACCATGTCTCTAATCCGCAGTCCATCTTTTATACTGACAGAAAAATTAAAAAAAAAAAATATTAAAATTCACGAAAATTAGGGGTGGTCCATCAGGTGGTCCATGGACCGGGTCCACGAGGTGGTCCATGGACCAGGTCCACAGGGGTGGTCCATGGACCCGGATCCATGTTTTGTATACGTCCTAAAATATACCTAGTTTCAAACAGCAAAAGACATACTACATTAAAAAGCAATCTCTAAGCTTTCAAATATGGTTTTAAAACTTAGGGCAACACATGAAATGAATTTTTGGGAATGCGAAATTCAGGGAGCACTTGAGTGAAATTTGACCTTTCTGACTTGACAGTTTTGAGGGGCGCGACACACAAATCAATACTCAAACAAATGTTTCAGCCAAAATGCGTTTAATTTAGGCAATCTCAAGTCCCACAGTGATACATACATGCTTCATAGACATTAGGTGGAAATTTTACACCAATTTTCAGCGGAAAAGAACTCATATCCTGGCTTTTAGGTATTTGAACTTGCCTCGCTAATATAAATGTTGTAGTTAATTTTTTATCTCAGGTAATTTTTATTTTCCATTGTTTTTGGGTATGGTAATATATGCTAATGAGTTTGAAACAAAGGAAAAACAAAAATTAACTGAAATAAAAAATTAACTACAACATAAACATGTGGGTCAAGTTCTTATCACGACACAGCGAAGTGTTCAAAATCTTTACCAAATATCTATCCTGTCTAGTATGTAATTAGGTCTACAGTATGTTTGTTTGTACCTTGTGTCCTTGTTTGTCTTCATTTCCGCAAAAACTGAGGCAAACTACAGCGAAGTCTCCGCGCGCTTGACGTGTCACGAGTCTTGTGGAAGTGCTCACGCGAGTCGAGATTGCGTTACATAACATGACAAACAGGGAGACTGAAAACAGGAAGACCGACAACACGGGCACTCGTCTATAAAGACAAACAAGGACACAAGGTACAAACAAACATATTGTAGACCTGGTTACATACTAGACAGGATAGATATTTGATAGCTTGTTTTTTTTTATCTTAAAATAGGAAGAAAACTCGCCAAAAGGGATGAAGGCAAAACATATTAACTAAAGAGACAAAACAACGACTAAACAAGTCAGAATTCCACAAACATTTTAATTTTGATTTCTTGACCGCCTGTCACAAAATCTAATTTAATGAACTGTAATCCACTTCCATCCTTGCAATCCTGCACTTCATCTCCAAACCGCTGCCTTTGTTTTCCTCCATAGAATGTTTTTATCCAATTAAGTTGTATATTTGGTGGCATTTGGCGATATAACATGGGAATATTAGGTAATACAATTAAAAAGCAAAGTATAACTTATCAGAATAACTTCCCAGAGTCCTTTGCACCAGAAAATTTTCAGTGCTAAATAACTCTCTCAATTTTGAGTGCTTGAGGATAATACATCATATGGTATTTACATCCACCATGAAATATCTCCGATATCAAGTATATTATAGTGACGTCATAAGATACCTGACTATGCCCCCAAACAATATTTTAGCTCACTGTGCAAACAGGTCTTAATCATATCAATTCTAATAAAAAAATAAAATCAATGCGGCTAAAAGGACGTTGCTATGGGTGATATTGTAGTTGCGAGTTCACTTTTTTCTTTTAAAAAATTAGGGGACTATACACCAGAGAAATTTAGGGGAGTGGGGCGAATTTGGTTATCTTAAGCGCAAAACAGCAACAATTTGCATTCTGACAGAGCACGTCGCGTATATATTATCCATGGACGTCATCAGTCACGTGATAAACAAGCGAAAAATTCTAAGTTGTTGTTGTCTAAATTAAGCTAAATAAATGACACATGTATTCCAGCCATATGAAAGTACTGGACTCACTTTACGTCAAAACGACCATTATTATTTTTCCTTTTGAAAAAAAGGGGAATAAACGCAGATGGAAATTTTGTTTTGTGTTTGTTTTTCTCTTGTAATAATAATAATAATAATAATAATAATAATAATAATAATAATAATAATAAATTTAATCTTTAATGACAAAGTGGTTTACAGAAGGGTGCTCAATTAAGGTAATAAAAAATGCAAGTAATGTAGCCAAGGGTAAGCGAGTTTTTGTCATTTCGGAGGGACAGTGTACCTTTACATGTAATTGGACAATAAAAAGACACCCTTACCTCTTTTCAACCAGCTTTACCGTCGCTATCTCGTACTTGCCGTAATTGTACAGTTTACCGTGGCTCACAAACAACAACAGATGGTCACCAAGTTTAGGTTGGTTTTCTTTACAGTCAGACAGATGTAGCTGATCCCAGTCGACACGAGCTACTTTCCAAGAGGAAGAATACGTCTTGCACATGTTTACCGTTGCATTGTCACAGACAAATCCACTGGCTGAAGTCCAAAGACAAAGTTAAATTAAATGTATACTGAGACATTTTGGACCATGTATGCCGCGAGGAAATCTCCTTATCGTTTGGAGGTTTATAACCGATGAAAAAAAAGCATTCGACTGTAAACAAGCAGACAGTATTTTTTCATTAATACGGCTATTTCAAACACAATTTGACTGATGGTTACGAAGTATAACGTGAATTACCTGCGCTACAATTACGTTCTATAAAACATGCTATAGTTCCAAAATAGAGACACTAGAGACACATATTGACCTCAAAAATCGCATTGTCAAGAGGTTTGATATCAGATTTCACATCATTGTTATGACACCTGTAATACGTTACGGTAAGCATGTTCTGTTTATGACACCATTTATAACCAGCAAATATGGAAAAATACCAATACATTTACTGTATTCCTTTTTTGTATGGAACAATTTTGATACCATTCTTTTCACGTTGAAACTGGCAATAATAAAAAAGGTGTTTTAGAGTAACATCTAACTGCTTATAAGTTTTACTTTCATTTTGTCATTACAATAATATTTTATTTTTCACTTCATTTTATTTATTTTATCAGATTGTTTGTTGCTACAACACTGTATTAATTTGTAACAAAACATTTTAACTACAGTGTTTATAATCTGCTTTCCAGATTAATAGACCCTATTCATAAATGGCGGCCGGTTTATTATTCTTTTATATTCGTGCTAATCAGCCCAACTAGCCTCGTTAGCATGTGCAAAATTAAAAAGAATTTTTGCTCTAAAATGAGGCTAGTTGGGCTGATTAGCACGAATATAAAGAATAAATAAATCGGCGCCATTTATGAATAGGGTCTATACCTAGCTCCTAAAGGACGTTCGCGCTAATAGCCCATTTCGGAGTTGCTCTTAGCGTCCTTTTCAATACGAGGCCAAGTGCAAAAACATTCATATGGATATAAGTTTTATTTGCATGTGAAAGAAAACTCATTTTCGTATGAATGGTTTTGCACTTGGCCTTGGTTTGAAAAGGAGGCTAAGAGCAACTCGAAAATGGGCTATTGCTTATGCGCATTCTTTCTGTGCACGCAATTCATGTTGCAACGCCTTTGCAATTACCTTTTAGGGACGTCACCAGTTGAATCAATGTACTTAACAGACCTACCTAGTCGTATAATATTTGGCATAGAAAGTTGCATTTTAGAGATTGATTTGCAATATTTTTAGACAAACAGACATTGGACCACTATCTAGTAAGGAGGACCAGTTTTTCAACATTAGGGTTGCCTTTCAGATATCTTTTCTCGGAAACGAAGTCCGTGAACCCCAATTTTTATTTATTTATTTATTTATTTGCATTTCTGACACGAGTAACTGATTAACTAGCTATAGCAAACGTTTTATAAAACAAATAAATGTTAAGATTTTCGCCCGTACGTCCTTAATAGAGTTATTTTGTTGATTAGATTCAACCAGTATACGCATTTCTCTTTCAAAGTGCAATGGGGTCATTTATAACTTTTCCACTAAACCATGAAATGTCAGATATAACCGTGTACTCCAGCGTTAATTAATCGAGTCACTAGTTAAGCCCGTCACGGCTATAACCTACTTCCAGGCTTGATTATGGTACAATTTTCTAAACATCCATAAACAACCTGTGGAGAAAAATCATGTTATCTGTTGTTGACCTTTTTAGTAAACAAAAAACGCAATTTAAAAAGAAGAAAAAGACTACAGAGATTCAAAAAAGCAGCGAAACAAGGAATCAGATAAGCGGATGGACAGAGAAGGCAAAAAGCAGAGACTGAGGAGAGAAGAAGAGATGCAGGGAGGCAGAAAGTAGAGAAGCATTCAGAAAAAGAGAAGCAATGAAGCAGAGAAGCAAGGAAGCAAGGAAGCAAAGATGTCAAGATGCAATTAGGCAATGGAGCATTATATAACGTTGTATCCAGGAAACAATAAAATACATGCCATTAATTCATTTGAATGGCAAAACCGTGACAGAGATTAATCCAGATTCAAACTATAAAGTTACAGAACAGGACTTTACGTTTTAGGACAGTGGTAATGAAAGTGTCAACCACGACTACATTGTAAATCCTTCAGTCAAATGTATTCGAAAAGGGGAATGTATTTTGGTGACGTGGCCTTAAAAAGGAAAGATCTAGAGATCTGTCAATGAAATGCTATTTACTTGAGCTGTTGTTTTAGAGTTCCCTTAGACGTTAAATACATCAAATCAAAGATTTAACTTACTATACTTTACCTTTTCTTGGCACAATACACACAACAGGAGAAGATAAAAATGATGCAAATTCATGATCCTTCTCTGCTGCACAAACAACTGAATCAAGAGAGATGAAGAAAATTACTTTGAAGTCTTTCGTTATCATAGCAAACTAAGACCTGTAAAAATATCCATAAAATCAGCTGAGATAACTCATCCTTTTCAGGGCTTCTCATGAGGCGAACCGAGGCACTTGCCTCTGTAAATATAAAATTTTGAATACTAGTACAAGCATTGCCTTTCTCTTGTAAGAGGCTATGCATAAAAAAAATTAAACAATTAAAGTATTTTTTTCTGATATTGCCTCGATAAGAATTTTCGTCTGGCTACGGCCCTGCTTTTGAAGAGCAATGTCACTGTTGCTTTCCCAATTCAAGTTCATTGTCTCGATGTTTTCGAGCATAAATTGGTCCAAGTGACAGAGGTATAGAGCCGGCTTCGTTCACTTGCTATAATGTCAAACTGTAGTGTTCAAAAAGATGAAAAGGATAAAGGTATACTGAAATAGTTTGTCCTAGTTGCTGTCGAAGTCAACGACAATACAATAGTGGGACAACTCGTGATCATTCTGAACATTAAAACCTTGACGAAGAACATGCAAATTCTTTGTTTATTTATTCTCATTTCCTTTTGCAATTAGTCCGCGGATGCGCGATCAAATATTTTATAACACTTCACTGATTCAGTAAAAGACATTTCATGAAGATACACTGGTATTTGATAGTCACAACTCAGTGGTATATCGAATACAGGGGACAATTGTATAAAACAGTTTGTAGCTATTGCTTTACCATTTACAAGCTGCATGATTCTCTCGATCACCACATTAATTAATTAATTTAAATTTGCATATCACGGCCAGAAAAAAATCGGCCGTGTAAGTGTTTGACCTTTCATGTCGACATAAAGAATAAGATGTAAAGAATAAGAGATTTTGTTTATGTGAGTTTGAAGAAACTATTTTTCCAATGTCATTCAGCAAATTTTGCCCAAAACGGTCGCAGAACTAAAGGCAATCATTTAACAACTTAACAACGAAAAAGGGCTTCTTCATTTCTTAATGAAGATTTAAAGTTAGTGATGTCTTAAAACGTAAGACATCGCTAAGGCAACGTTACAAAAGTTACCTATTTGCTAGATGTTCCGATTGGTCGTTTCGGCATATCTTTTTTGAGAGATAGCAAACAACATTATAATCAAGTTAAACGCCACACGATAGTAACAGGTGTACAGTTCACTCTTTCGACATAAACATAATGTAACCAATTCGTAATTTGTGAAACCATGGTAAAATAGTAAATGATTCATAAAGAATTGCAGTTCACAAATTTTTCTTTTATATGGTCGAGCAACTCAAAATATATAGAGTCCTTGGATGTCAAATCTATATAATTATTTAAAGCAGAGAATTCGACACAGTAATACTTCATTTCTCTTTTTTTTTTTAATCTGAAATACGCTGTCAAAGGAAAATTGATACCTACATGTACAGTTGTACGTTCTGGTTTTTCCTTATCAAGGTTACGCTTCTCTGTTTCGCCTCGAAAGGAGAAAAAAACCTTAAAATAACAAAGAATTAAGATGAAAACAGGTATACTGAATTTGGTTTTAAAACTACCAAAGTCAACTTTAAAGCCGATAATTGTGCCGACGAGGAAGTCTATTGAAATCTATACCTAAGATATATCTTAAGATATAACTTAAGAGTACATGAATGAATATTTTGTATTGTGTAAATTGTTGACAATACAATGACAATACAATAATCTTTATTTCATCTCGAATTTAAGATAGCAAAACTGGTAATAAATATCTTCGTTTATGGTCAGTAGCGAAAGCAACAAACAAATCCATCATCATTTTAATAGGGTCTACTTCGATATTTCTTGTACAAGGGCTTATTTTCACGAAAAACGGAAATATAACACTGCAATGAGAAAGAAATGTAGAAGCCGTTAATGACACGAAGGCCTATATGTAACTAACCGTTTTGTATGGCATTACTAGAAAATATATACTTTTTCTTAGGAAAGCAATATAATGCTTTAAAATGTTTATTTAATCGGTAACTTTTGTGATACACAATAATCACGCTGAAAATCGACGTAAAACTAGTCAACAATCGAATTTAGCCCCCGCCAAGACATGTTTTAATAAGCTGGGAGGTCAATTTTGACCTCCTAAGTTTAGGACAAAAATTAAGACATATCTTAAGTTAGGAGGTCTTCGTGAATACAAGTTAAGACATGTCTTAAAAATTTAGGAGGTCCTAAGTTTAGGAGAAAAAAATAAGACATGTCTTAAAATAGGAGGTCTTCGTGAATATCAGTCAACTCCTAAGTTATATCTTAGGAAGCTCTTTGGACTTAGGATGCTTTCGTGAATACGGCCCCAGGTTCTTATACGTGGGCTATTACTGTATCTCAGTGAATCAAAACCTTGTGTAAATTAAATTTAGGAAAGTCTTAAACCCTGAGTTTTGAGCTGAAATATTATTTTTCAATTTTAATTCTAGGCGTCCGATTTTTACCGAATGGAAATATAATGAAAAATACTCGTTGCATTCCAAGAATAATTCAAGATCTTTTAAAACCGTCAGATTTTACGATTCTACTAGACAACCTCGGTAAAAGGTTTTGGGCCAAAACGAAATTTAAAAGTTATGAACTGCAAATATCCCACACCAAATCTTATGACTATCTGACAAAAATCACAAAAAATGCGCAATAGACTCAAAAATGAAAAACTAACTGCTGTACACTTCTTACTGTACACATTTTAACAAACATTATTGGCTTCACAAGACTGTTTGAGAATTACTAACCTGCTATGATTCGTCAGGGTGGACTGCTTGTAATTGACTGACTCACTTTACAAAGGTGTTCGTTGATTCGGACGCCACTCAACAGAACTGAAGACTGATTTAGAGCCGAAATCTAGGCGGTATTTATCTGGGTGGGTCTGATGGTTGGTAGAAAGTTTTTCTCACGGTCTTACTTGCTATCACAGTTCCTTTGTGGTTTGATTGATATGTTTATCTAGCCCGCGGCATTTATCTGGGTAGGTCATTGTGTTCAAGTGCCTTTTTACGGAACATTGCTATGTTACACTGCTTTAAAATCCTTTCTGCTTCCGTTGACGTAGTCAGATCATTCTTTTCTCGCAGAAAAAGCAAATCGTTTTTAGAAAGTTCTGCTCACTGTCTCACTTGCTATCATAGGTCATTCTTCGTTTGATTGATTTGTTTTTCTTCTACACAGTCATATTTTCCGTTAGTCGAAGTGGAGTCCGGTTTTCAAATTGGTCAACAACAAATCATTCGATAAAATCGTTATTGATAATTCTAAAATCGTTAAATATCGATTACTAACAACAGATCCTCTCATCGTTTTTTATCGATGTCCGATATAGCTAATTAATTTCTTTCGATTTTATCGATTTCTATTGATTAGCAGTTTTATCGGTTGTCCATGCCATCCCCGGGACAAACGTTAACTTGGTGCTGTTTTCGTGTCTTGGCTCTGTACGTCATGCACGCATCCCATAATGTAATTTACAAGACGTTGCAAAAAAGATTTAGATCAGGGTCTATTTTTTGTTTCGTGTTTCCCGCGGGGAATGGTTTTGCTCATTTTAATAGAAGTTTTGGGAGCTGCGATAAGAATCTGTTCATGAATTCCAAAATGGTTCTAAGCAACAAAAACACCGGATCTCGACGACTTCCCCCACAAAATGCGTCTTCGGATTCGATGTCGTTGTAAAATGCGCGGGATATAGAATTTTCGGACTGAAAAAACTGAGAATGAAAACGGTACCAGGTGATCTAGCAGAGTTGGCCTAATCAACGGCCTTGTAGAACCCAAAATTTCAAAGGGAGAATAGTTGAACTAAATGCCGGTACATCCAAACATTTAGCAGCGTGCAGTAGACAACTCCCCAAAGAAAGCCCATTTTTTAAGAATGCATTCGAGGCGACCTTATAAATCAACAGCCAATAGAAGTTAGCCAGGTGACAGATAGGCAACGCTTTTTCTCGAAGATGGAAATATCTGAAGCAGAAAACGGGTACATTGATTGCCGAGATCTATCTTATATACAGAAGGAATGTAAACAAGCAGAAGCAGTATTACGTATTCCGTGATGCAGACAAATAAAATGTATATTGTTTTAATTCACTTTTATTTTACCACACGAGAGCTACAGAGTTGAAATATATTCTTAACTCAAAGGCAAACGAAATTTTCAGTGACGCAGACCTTGCTAAGGAATTTTGCAAAATATTGTGGGGTAAGTTCTTTCGCTCTTAAAATAGTTTAAACTTTTTATGTCAAGGTTTTGACTTTAATCAAACTTTTTGCGAATACTTTGCGATATTCCGATCCATTTCATCAAAACCTTTTGGGACAATTAAGATCACTTAGATAGTCCTGTATAGTCCATTTTTCTACACTTTCCATGAATTTCAAGTCTACAATGACCATCTTGTACGACGAACTAAAGAACATAGTTCGTCCAGAGGTGTAATTCGTCTTTTGACCGTCTTTACTAGACGGACTGCAAGACGTATAACAAGACGCACTACGAATGTTTGCTTAAGTTCGTCTAGGACGGATGGTGCGTATCTACAGCTGTAGTATAAAAACTGACAATTTATCTCAGTGAATCAAAAACTTTGTGCAAATTAAAACTGGACGCTTCGCAATATGTAGAAAAGTCTTAAACCCCGACTTCTGAGCTGAAATATTATTTTTCAAGTTTAATTCTAGGCGTCCAATTTTTACCGAATGGATATAAAATGAAAAATACTCGTTGGATTCCACGAATAATTCAAGATCTTCTAAAATCGTCAGATTTTGTGATTCTGCTAGACAACCCGCGGGTAAACGTTTTTGGCCAAAGCGAAATTTAAAAGTTATGAACTGCAAATACCCCGCAACAAATCTCATGACTATCTGACAAAAATCACAAAAAAATGCTTAATAGACTCAAAAATGAAAAACTATCTGCTGTACACTTCTGTGCGCATTTTAACAAACATTATTGGCTTCACAAGACTGTTTGAGAATTACTAACCTGCTATGATTCGTCAGGGTGGACTGCTTGTAATTGACTGACTCACTTTACAAAGGTGTTCGTTGACTCCGCCAACGCTCAACAGAACTGAAGACTGATTTAGAGCTGAAATTTAGGCGGTATTTATCTAAGTGGGTCTGATGGTTGGTAGAAAGTTTTTCTCACGGTCTTGCTTGCTATCACAGTTCCTTTGTAGTTTGATTGATATGTTTATCTAGCCCGCGGCATTTATCTGGGTAGGTCATTGTGTGCAAGTATTTTGTTTCACTGACATTGCTACGTTACGCTGCTTAAAACTCCTTACCGCTTCCGTTGACGTGGTCAGATCATTCTTTTCTCGCAGAAAAAGCAAATAGTTTGTAGAAAGTTCTGCTCACTGTCTTACTTGCTATCATAGGTCATTATTCGTTTGATTGATTTGTTTTTCTTCTACTCTGGGTCCTTATTACCGTTTGTCGAATGGTTATAGGCTCCATTTTCAGCCGTTTTAGGGAGTCCTTTTTTCAGATTGGTCAACAATAAATTATTCGATGAAATTGTTATTGATAATAACAAAAATCGTTAAATATCGATTACTCACAACAGATCCTCTTATCGATTTTTATCGATGTCCGATATAGCTAACAATTTTCTTTCGATTTTATCGATTTTTATTGCATGATTATCAGTTTTATTGGTTGCCCACCCCTGGGACAAAGGTTAGCTTGGTGCTGTTTTCTTGCTTTGGCTCTGTACTTCATTCACGCATCCCTTAATGCAATCTACAACACGTTGCAAAAAATATTTGCTCTACTTTTTGCTCATGGAGTGCACATTGATTTGAATTCATTACTGAGCAGAACTTTTAAAATATACAGATAGATTGATAGGCTGAGCCTAACAGCGTAGCTCTCTGAACAAAAAGCCGATGATAAATTTAATTATTTACTTTGTATATGACAGTGATTTTTTATTTGCCTCATCGAATCTACATGATGTTCTGATAAGAAAATGGAAAAAAAAAATTCGATATCGATTTTTCTTCCCTGTGTTGTAGCCGTCTAAAAACGTGAAATTTCACTTCCGGTGTGTTACAAACCGCGCAGGAAGAAAGACTGGAAATAGTCCGCTGTTACGTCAATACAAGAATGCCGGTGTCGATGCATCTCAGTTCCTCACATTTTGTGATGCGCCCTGAGGAAGAAACATGGTTCTATTTATAAGTTGTGTTGTCTATGGTTGTAGCAACACGTACCAAAAAACAGAGGAACTGAGAAATCGCGACACTGGCATTCATTCTTAGAATCACGGGGCAAACGATTAAATTAACGGGTTCCCCTATTGAGTTTCGCGTTCGAAAGTTATTGTTACAGAACTCTGAGCAGCAAAACCACTTCACCATGATGGTCCCGCTCTCTCATAGACCGCCGCCATGTTTGTTTACTTGTCCCCAAAAGCCACTAAACTAGTACCCAGACTTCCCGACTCAAACTCCGACTCAAATTATATAAAAGCAACAGCGCGGTGACAATTTTTCCAGCTCGCGGTTAGCTTCTACATCCAATAGGTTAGCCTAACCCTAACCCTAACCCTAATCTTCTTTGGCACTTTTCCCCCTTTAACTCCCTTTCGCGGTCGCCATCTTTTTTTTTCTGTTATGGTGCAACAAAGCACCACGGGAAGATACCATCCCGGTGGCAGCCTGAATTAACGATATCCATAATTTCTAGCTGCACTTTGCAAGTAATGCTATTCATTATTCTTAGGCGGATACCATGTTGCTGTACGACGTCGTACGCGCCCGCGATCTAACCCTGCACGAGCTCGTACGCGCCCGCGAAACATTACGCTAGCCATGACCATGAAAAATGACGAGCATAGTTCATGAGCTCCGCGAGCGGGCCAAAGGCCCGCAAGAGCTCCGCTAAGATTGCTGATGAAGCTGGTAGAGAGTACCGTAGAAACAGGCGCCATATTCATCTTACTCAGGAACCACCTATTACTATAAATGATGATCTTAGCGATGAGTCAGAACCTGTTACATCCCATGTAAACTTACTCAGTCTAACTACAGAATCTAACGCTAACTCGGAACCAAACCCACCCCATAACGATGGGTCATCAGGTCTGCGTCGTTTACACGGGTTAGATCTGTTCCGATTTGGCATAAGGATTATGTGATTATGTAAAAACAATTAAAATTGTAGGTTTATCTACGGTTGACTTGTTTACTTCTTGTTCCATTTTTCACTAGAAGTAACTTAGCTATGTTTAAGGCGGGGTTTTACCTGAATTTGAATGAAATTTTAAGAGGTTTAAAGAAGGGATAGAAGAAAGAAAATGATTTTTGGAACACTAACAGACAGTTGATATCTACACGCAAGAGCACCCGAGGTTGCTAGTGAACTATTTGGGTGTCCATCTATCAATTTTTAACTACAAATTCTAATTTTAAAACTTCACTAGATCTTCGATATTTCTTATTCCACTAAATTTTACACATTTTACTTTGAGAAAAACTATTTCCTCCCAAAAATCACCCCAAAATTTGCAAAACACTCCATAACGTAGATTCACGAGATGAGCTACGCGTTTTTGGATTGCTTGAAACGCGAACGAGATACTTCCAATAAACCCATGTTAAGTGGCGGGCAAATGCTATTTAGGTAAACCCCCCCCCCCCCCTAAAACAACTGGATAGCTTGAGAAAAGGGATGTTATGATAAGTTGGCTGTCCTGTGGAGTTTTTGTTATCACGTGATCTGTATGATCACATGTTCTGAAAACTGAAGTATACTTGGAGAATAAACTCTTGATGAATGCACGCGTGTATTTCTTTTCTCATAACAGTGCAGATGAAGCAGTATGTCACGAAAATGTGTTCTGTTCGATGCGGGCTTTTGAAGGGACAGATGAAGCAGTATATCATGAAGATGTGTTCTGTTCGATGGGGGCTTTTGAAGGGACAGATGAAGCAGTATGTCACGAAGATGTGTTCTGTTCGATGCGGGCTTTTGAAGGGACAGATGAAGCAGTATATCATGAAGATGTGTTCTGTTCGATGGCGGCTTTTGAAGGGACAGATAAAGTAGTATGTTATGAAGATGTGTTCTGTTCGATGGCGGCTTTTGAAGGGACAGATGAAGCAGTATATCATGAAGATGTGTTCTGTTCGATGCGGGCTTTTGAAGGGACAGATAAAGTAGTATGTTATGAAGATGTGTTCTGTTCGATGGCGGCTTTTGAAGGGACAGATAAAGTAGTATGTTATGAAGATGTGTTTTGTTCGATGGCGGCTTTTGAAGGGACAGATGAAGCAGTATGTCATGAAGATGTGTTCTGTTCGATGCGGGCTTTTGAAGGGACAGATGAAGCAGTATAACATGAAGATGTGTTCTGTTCGATGGCGGCTTTTAAAGGGACACTGTCCCGCCGAAATATCGAAATTACATTACAAATATACAACTACATTGAATAAAAAGGTTCTATAAAGCAAAACAGAAGCAGCAGTTTGGTGAAAAAGTACAGGATTAGAAGACTAGAAGTAGCTTGATCAGACTGTTGATTACTTTTGATTTTGTGACAGGCGGCGATCAAGAAATCAAAGTTTCCATTCTGGTGGAATTTTGAGGGTTTTTTTGTTTTGTTTTTTAGTTCATATTTCTTTGCGTTCATCACTTTTGGCGATTGTTTCTTAATATAGTTTATTCATATAATTTATTCAGATAATTTATTCATATAATTTATTCATATAATTTATTCACTTAATATATACCTTAAAATGTTACTACTTTAAGATCCAAGATAATAAAGCAAGCTTAAAGTAAACTCCTGGCCATAATCATGAAAAGACGATATCAGACGATATCAGACGATATCAGCCGGGACATTGACGATATCAGCCGGGACAGTTTCCCTTTAAAGGGGCTAATGTCGCGAGGTTTCGCCTAATTTTAGTAACTTTAATTTACACTTTTATCTGTCAAAATTCTTTTGTTAGCTGATACGAAACAGGACTCGAAACGGAACCAGTGGTCACGTACACAAGAGCTATTGCTTGTTTTGATTTAAGTTCAACAATTTCATCGCTCTTTTCTCAAGCGAAACAAAATCAGAAAAATGTTAGGTTTGCCTGCGGCGGTAAAGAAGTACAAAGCGATGTTAATATGCTAAAATGTACTATACTTAGCCAACAGAGAAGAAGAACCTTCGTCCATGACATTCCATGGTCAACTGATTGCTATCGCTGCTCGTACATTATTTAACCCTTGCACCAAAAGCCTGGTTAAACCAGGGTTAACCAGGGTCCAAGCCTGGTTGAATCAACCAGGGTTTCCTGGTTCTCAAACCAGGCTAACCAGGCTTGAACCCAATGTGCAAAAAGCCTGGTTAACCCGGGTATTCCTGGCAAGCCTGGTAAGCCTGGTTTATCTAAGAACCAGGTAAACCAGGCTTTAACCAGGCTCTAAAAAATTGGCTGAACCAGGGTTTCCTGGTTCTCAAACCAGGCTAACCAGGCTCGAACCCAATGTGCAAAAAGCCTGGTTAACCCGGGTATTCCTGGCAAACCTGGTAAGCCTGGTTTATCTAAGAACCAGGTAAACCAGGCTTGAACCCAATGTGCAAAAAGCCTGGTTAACCTGGGTATTCCTGGCAAGCCTGGTTTTTCAAAGAACCAGGGAAACCGGGCTTTAACCAGGCTCTGAAAAAATTAGATTCAATCAGGTTTTTTGGCTCAAAAACCAGCCTAACCAGGTTTGAACCTAATGTACAAAAAGCCTGGTTAACCTGGGTATTACATGTATGTGCTGGTATGAACTTGTTGTAGAGGTTTATTATTCTGATTCTGAATGCATGCTCCCCTATTAATTTTAGGTTTGACATCAGGTTTTTTTGCAAACAGTAAAGCATTGAATTACATGTATAGGCTCTCTCACTTTAGAGGAGATACATGTATGTTGTCACGTTTTGTTTTTATAGAGCTCAGTAAAATGGGTTTGGTTATAAATCCCTTATTAATTTTATGTTTGACAATGGGTTTGGTTTTCAAGAAGCAGGCCACTCAAAACCACCAAAATGTTTGAGGTCCCTCTCCCCCACCCTCCTCTTCCTCCAAGGAATGTTAACACCTTGCTGGAGTTTGGTGTAAATGTTTGGTGTAACCATGAAATGCTTGTTGGGATCCAAACTGTACAAACACACAGCTTGCTTGGATCTGAATTTCTTCAGTTTGTTTGCATGCATGTTCTGTGCAGTCTTGTTCATGAACATGTACATGGCACAATTTAGATCTTTTTTACATGTAGCTACTACAACACACATATCCTTAAGCAATATTTTAAATATGGCTTGTCACATTTGTTTCAGGTGCATTTATGAAAAGAAAATCGAGTTCCAGATCATCCAAGCAGGGTAATCAGACTGGCAGCAAATGCAGATAAGAAATAACACAGCATAACCCAGTAGATACACTGTAAACCTTTCAAGGAGTCATTTTACCTGAATGCCAATCAATTTTTTTTTCCAAGTGTGGTTGTGAAGACAAATTGCAAACGTTAATGTTTCTACTTGTTGGCATTCTAATTATAGTGCCTGAGTGCATCACAACTGAATCGGCTCACCATTTAAAACTGGATTTAATGTATTTAGTTGCAGGAATGTAAACAATAAAAATTGTATAAAGAACATGCTTGGAATCTTTCTTCCTTTTCTTTTGAATAGCTTTCAAAATTGTCAAATGTTCTCTTTTTACTATTTTTGGCATTCAAAGATACATGTAGCTTTTGTATAAACCAATACTTTTAGGGTTTTTCCATTTAAACCAGGCTTGCCAGGCTTTTCAGTTGTTGATTTTTAACCAGGCTTACCAGGAAAGCTTGGTTGAACCAGGCTTGCCAGGCTTTCAAGGTGATGGTTTACAACCAGGTTTACCAGGTAAGCCTGGTTTAACCGGACTTAACTGGCTTTCCTGGTTCCGTTTTTTTAGCATAAACCCAGCTTACCAGGCTTTTCAGGTGAATTTCAACCAGAGTAACCAGGAAAGCCTGGTAAAACCAGGATAACCAGGCTTTTAATTTCGCTTTTTTCAGCTCAAAAGCCTGGTGAGCCTGGTTTAACCCGGGTTTACCAGGCTTGCCAGGCTTTTAACCAGGCTTTTGGTGCAAGGATAATTGAGATATTTAGCCGTACGATTTCGAATCGGAAAAATAACGGGGCCAAAATCAAGACAAATAGATTATTTACATATGTGAAAAATCTGAGACCATTTGGTGAATACAGCACTGCAGGATTAAATGGATTCGACGATGATGACAGTAAACTTGAAAAGCATCCACCGGACGTTTTTCAAGATTGTAGCTTGCGTGACACCTCGCGACATTAAGCCCCTTTAAACGACGTAAACTGAAAAATAACTCGAGCAAAATGCTCCCCTATTTCAGTTCCCTACTTATTCTTCTTATTTAAGAGGAATTCCTGGGCGCAAATGTTCTGCAGAGTCCCACCCTCACTGATCAATCCACTCGCATAAGGAAGCTCCAAACCCAGCTTTTGCTGATCACTGTACAGTAGAGGTGAGAAACCTTTTTCCCTCCAATGTGCGGCACATTTTTCGAGACATGGGCAAGGCATTGCTTTATTTTGATGATAAGCTTGTTTTCGTCACGAAGAGTCATAAATTATCTGTCATTCAAAACGTTTGCAGTCCTTCTGTACCCGTGAACTTCAAGACAGCTTTTAACTTGACGTTGACTGATTGTACCAAAAATATTCTTGAAAAGTTTGTCGATGTTACATGTGATGCTTACCCTCAAATTAGTGATTTTAAACAGCAAGCTTTAAACCATCATTCTTGACCAGTGAAAAAACCTTATGGATGCATTAATTTAGACATTGCAAAGGTTTTAAAAGTCTACGTTCAGTCTGCTAATGTTGAAATTCTCTTTTCCCAAGACCAATATCACAGGGAGCAGAGGAGCCAAATTTGACCTTTACGCGTTCGATCTTCGATCTGTTGTTTTCGAGTCTGTTTTTCGCCCTAGCGGGACCCCAAGCGTAATCGTAGCTTTCCGTTGGTAATCCGGCGCAGACTGCTGACTGTGGGCACCACAAAATCGTTACGCAGCAAGAAGAGAGACATAGGAGGAAACAGATTTGAGCCTAATTTTTGATCCCCGATTACTCGCTTTTGATTCAATAAAAAGTTCTGATTTTCGGCATGTAGCTTTATATGGACAGTCTCTGGACAGCTTTTAACAATTTCGATAAAGAGATCAATTAAACACTTCTTTCGGTGATCGCTCTTTATGGCGTTCAAAGTTGACTTTCGTAGGATGTGGACCGCAACATACTGGTGACGGAAATACGTCATAAGAGAGGTGTGCGCATGACCGGAAGCCTTTGGCATGACTTTATTCATCTCAACATACGCAGGTAGCGTCTTTTCCACAAAAACATGCCATCTTTTCCGGAATATCTTCGATCAGAGCCATTCGGTGATTGTTTTTGTCCACTAGGTGAATATTGTGAATAATGCGAATATTGTAAAGGTTTGTGAAGGAAACAGGCAAGCGTAAGGACGTGCACATGTAAGGACGTGGTGGAATTCGAATCCTTGTGGGATCAAGGCATGTAAGATGCAAGGTGAGAAGTTTTCACGCCTCTTGTGGTCCATGCTCTTGTAGCCTCTTGTGGTCCGTCTAAGTTTTTTATGTCAAGCTGATTGAAACTCCTGTTAAAACCCATACGATTGTTTAGGCTAAGCTATAGATGAATTCAGGGCCACTTCTTTGCGTTGACACTTAAGAAAAATATTATCTGTGACTTTTTGTGACTAGCACTTTTTTACGTTCTGAGTTTCTTCGCATGCAATGAGCTTCATTATAAGATTTTCCTCATTCGCAACGCGTTTCATTTTAAATCTCCCTCCGCTCCGATCAGCTATTGTATATTAGAGTTTTCTTATAGTTTCGTACTTATTATAGGATTTCTTTTTTAATAATGTTTGTAATTTTTAAGTCTTAGCTTTTTTGTACTAGGTTTAATGCGCACGGCTCTTTAGAAGACCACTCTGTAGTGATAAGGATCCCGTGGATAAATAAATAAAGTTATTATTATTATTGTTTTGAATTTTGAATTAGTAACGGTTGGCGTAACTTATTGACGGCATATCACTTCCGGAGTTTTTACTTCCGTCACCAGTATGTTGCGGTCCACATCCAACGAATCACGTGGTACTATGTTTCTTCCCTTGTCTCTTTTTCTTCTCGGCACTTCGTGCCTCGCTCGGAAAGCTTACGCTTTCCGGTCGTTCGACCGGATAGCGCCGATTACGCTTGGGGTCCCGCTGGGGCAAAAACTCGAAAACAACAGATCGAATAACGCAAGACACAGATCGAACGCGTAAAGGTCAAATTTGGCTCCTCTGCTCCCTGTGCCAATATTAATGTATTTTCCTTGTAAGAATTTTTATTACTATACTTTTTCATTGAGTTTCCTTGATATAAGCTTGATTTTCATCGGCAGTAAATAATCCACACAGATAGCACCATCCTTCTTTATTTCAATTTCAAACTGAGTATTACAGCAATGCATGTTGCGAGTAACCCGAAATAATTTTGAAATGTCTCCTACTAAACAGCGTAACCATAAATGGTTCTAAATTATTGCAGCAGCCTTAGCTTTACATCCCTCAATTCATCAGGTTATGGTGCGGTTGCTGCTGCGACAGCTTATTATTGTCGTCGTGCAGCGCAACAACAAAGATTAAATAAAAAATGCGCCAAAGGAGCTGTGAAAGCTATACATGTAAATTTTTGCAGACTTAGTTGGCCAAGGATACACTGTCAACGTGATGACGTCGCCAGCCTTCAGGTTGAACACGCCGCCTGTGTACAAGTTACCATTGTCGTTCTGACCCGCTATTCGCGGTTGAAGCATGGTAATGAATCTGTTGTTCACAAGAACATTGACTCTTCCATTGTTGTGGTAGTAAATTTGTGCGTAGATGTAGTACCGTCCAGAGGTGGGCACAGTCAGTTTTCCGTCGTGGTACTTCATGCCGCCTGCAAGATGGCTAAATGGAGCGCTGGCAGACCAGTCTTTGATCACTAGAAGGCAAGTTGGCAGTATGTGATTTGATTAAGTTCACATAATGTCGAGTGGTTTAGGGGGGAAAACCTTAACTACAAAGTGGTTGCTATGGAAGAGTTCCAAACGTCCCATAATCGGTTTCTTAACTTCCTTGGCTATGATGTTTGGTCACGTTCGTTCTGAAAATGGTTCCATCGAATTTTATGACACAAACCATATTTGGCAAGTCACATGATCTAAAAATAAAAACCCTTAAAAATGAAACATCCTACTTTTTTCCAAAAAAAAAAAAAAACCAATGTCAACGACTTAAGAACATCCCAATAAAAACTCTGTAGCTTGGATTTGTTAAAATTCACGTTATTAAAAAATGTATGACGTCATAAAGGTGTATCTTCGTATATTTTTATAGCTTTCCTTTTTTCTCGTCTAAACGGTAATTCCATGCTTCAGATGTTAAAAAAAGTTGAATTGCTTATGATTCGCCAAAAACATTGGATTTTTATCTCTTTTCCTTTGATTTTTTGCGCTTTATCATTCTTACGTGCGGTTGGGGACTGGCACTAGTTGCGCATGTGCAATATCGATTTAGTGATGTCTTGTGATCAGTTTCATAGTTCCTACCTATTAGCAGTTTATGACACGTGAGAAATGTTAACCATGAAATAATGTCCCTAGCAACGACAACTGGTGATAACCAAAAGATGCTGATGCATTTTAGCGGAGCTCTCGCGGGACGAAAGCCCGCTGCGGAGCCCCACACTCATATAACCTATGCCCGTCATTTTTCATGGACATGGCTAGCGAAATATTTCGCTGGCGCGCCTCCGTGACATGAGTGTCGGTGCGCCCGTCGGTGCGTCGCGCAAGGCCAACTCGCGAGCGCGTATGACGCCACACAACATCCGGGATCTTAGCAATTTTGAAAGCAAAGCGAGGTTTTGTTCTTCGCGCGGCTACACAGCCGTCAGCTCGGTAAACACTTTTCCCACTTTCATAGTTGGATCTTTCGCTGTGTTTAGCGGAGAAGTAAAGTCGTTATTTCCCTGCATTTTTTCGCGGTTTGCTACTCAAGACAGGGATACTCAGAAGCCGCTTTAGTGGAAAAAGAAGAGGTTTTAGGGATAAAATCTTGCTTCAAGGAACTTCATACGTTTTTATCAATGCGGGGAGATGTCTTTTTTTATTACCGATTTCATAACCAAAGAAACGAAGATTTAAAGAATTTCCAAGCAAGCGAGGGACTTAAAGGTAAAACAAATTACATTTTTCGATGGGAATTTATGTTGATATCAATCTGTGATTGACTTTTTCTTTGTGTGGGGTTAGTTTCTAGAGAAACTGTGGTGCTGCGTCGGTGGGGGGATGAAACACGAGAATTTAGTTTTATCGACTGAGTCGATAAGGTAAATTGACCACCGTAAAAAGATTCAAATAGCTGACGTTTCGAGCGCTAGCCCTTCGTCGGAGCGAATCAAGGAATTGTGGGTAGTGTGTGGTTTTATATAGTAAGCGGTGGAGCTACGCTATTGGTGGAAATTTGGTGACGTGAAAAACAAATGTAGATTAGTTGAATGAAAAGCGTTCGTTGATTCCGTGGGGTTTGAGAGTGCCGATTTGAAAGATGATTTTTTGTTCTAGGTTTTTACGGCTTTCTGTGTTACCCTGGTGTAGGGAAAGGCCGCAGATTGTCATGTGTTGTTTAGAATGGTTAGTAAGATTAAAATGGCGCGCGACTGGTTTGGATGCGTCTTTGTCATTTTTTTCAACGTCTCGGAGATGTTCACGAAAACGGTCGCCCAGTCTCCTCCCTGTTTCGCCAATGTATATCTTTTTGCAAAAAGTACATGTTATGCAGTAGATAACATTTACGGAGGTGCATGTAAAACGATCAGTGATTTTAATAGATCGTTTGGGTCCTGTTATTTTGTCCGCGTTGTGAATGAAAGGACAAGTGTTACATCGTGTGCGTGTGCATTTGAAAGTTCCCGGTACATCGTCAGATTTCAGTGCGCTCGTAACTAGAAAGTTGCCTATGTTTTTGTCACGTTTGAATGAAATTAGTGGGGGTTGTGAAAAAATTCTGCCAGTTTCGGGGTCGTTTTGGAGTAATTTGAAATTTTTTAAAATGATGCTTTTGACTGTGTTGTTGTGTGGGTGGAAAGTGAGGGTGAATGGAATTCTCTCGTTCTCTTCCATCTGTGGCATTTGTAGTGCTGATTGTCTGTCGATCTGTTGTGCACGTTGTTGGCCCGTATTAACAACAGAGTCAGGGTACCCACGTTTCTTGAAAAACTGGCACATTTCTTCTGATTTGTTGGAAAAATCAGAGTCATCACTACATAGACGTCGAAGTCTGAGAAATTGAGAATACGGAATGGCGTTTTTAACGTGCGATGGATGTGAGGATGAATGTAACAGATAACTGTGGGAATCTGTAGGTTTGTAGTGCACACTTGTGGATAAACTGTTACCGTTGATTGAAATATTAATGTCAAGAAAAGCGACTGAGGTTTCGGAAATTTCCCAGGTATATTTTAGAGCTGGATGAAAAGTATTGACAGAAGTTATGAATTGATTAAGTTCCTCTTTACTGGAAGAGGTAGCGCCAATGCAATCATCGATGTAGCGGCCGTAGAGTTCGGGTTTGGTTCCGTGGTACTGATTAAAAAATTTGTCTTCGATGTGGCCTACAAAAAGGTTAGCGTAGCTTGGTCCCATTTTGGTGCCCATGGCGACTCCATTTACTTGTTTGTAGTAGTTTTGGGAAAATGAAAAACAGTTAAGTGTCAAAACTAATTCGGCCAAGCGGAGCAGTGTTTCTGAGCTTGGGTTTTGAATGGAGCGCTGGTCGAAAAAATATTTTAGTGCTTGAAGTCCTTCGTCATTGGGGATGACGGTATATAAAGAGGTAATGTCCATAGTGAAAATTAATTTGTTTTCGCTGGGAAAACTGAAATCCCGGAAAATTTCGAGTGCGTGATTGGTGTCCTTAATGTACTAATGTCACTAATTTCATTCAAACGTGACAAAAACATAGGCAACTTTCTAGTTACGAGCGCACTGAAATCTGACGATGTACCGGGAACTTTCAAATGCACACGCACACGATGTAACACTTGTCCTTTCATTCACAACGCGGACAAAATAACAGGACCCAAACGATCTATTAAAATCACTGATCGTTTTACATGCACCTCCGTAAATGTTATCTACTGCATAACATGTACTTTTTGCAAAAAGATATACATTGGCGAAACAGGGAGGAGACTGGGCGACCGTTTTCGTGAACATCTCCGAGACGTTGAAAAAAATGACAAAGACGCATCCAAACCAGTCGCGCGCCATTTTAATCTTACTAACCATTCTAAACAACACATGACAATCTGCGGCCTTTCCCTACACCAGGGTAACACAGAAAGCCGTAAAAACCTAGAACAAAAAATCATCTTTCAAATCGGCACTCTCAAACCCCACGGAATCAACGAACGCTTTTCATTCAACTAATCTACATTTGTTTTTCACGTCACCAAATTTCCACCAATAGCGTAGCTCCACCGCTTACTATATAAAACCACACACTACCCACAATTCCTTGATTCGCTCCGACGAAGGGCTAGCGCTCGAAACGTCAGCTATTTGAATCTTTTTACGGTGGTCAATTTACCTTATCGACTCAGTCGATAAAACTAAATTCTCGTTTTTCTTTGTGTTCTTGTTAGTTTTGGTGAATTGTTTTCAAAACGTGCCTAAATTCAGTTGTATCGATTTCTTGAATTTTATCAAAGACAGCTCGAACTCGGTGCGCTATAAATGGTACGCGTTTTGCTTTTAAACACTTAAACCTATGGAGATTTGAATAAAATGTTTCGAAAGAAGATTGTGTTGTCCATTTTGGTGTGTTTGTTCATTCATTACATAGATTGAAAAGCGATTTTATGTAAACAAAACAAGACTTGGATTTTATAGTTCTATCTTCACTCGCGTCGCCTTCAGGCAATTTTTGACAAGCAAAAAGTGTATTTTATTCGGAAAGTAGTCGTACTAGTTATTCTAGGCGGAGAAAATGTTGTTTTCGTGAACTTTTGTACGGTCTAAATGTACTGTGCAGACGGTCGCGTAATACTGTTTTTGAGAATTGTTAAAATTGAAAAATAGCCCGGCCGTCAATCTTAATTCTTGTGCTTCCGACCTTTCAACTTAGTTAAGCTTATCATCGGCTTTCTCTTCAGAGAGTGACGCTGTTAGGCTCAGCCTATCTATCTATCTATCTATATAATAATCACAAGCATCCAATAATTGTCTGAAAGACTTTTCCCGGTGAAAAATATGGAGACACAAAGGAAAAAGACAATATTTTCAAAGACAATAATTATATATATATATAGATATGGAGACATAAAGGAAAAAGACAATATTTTCAACGAAACTGCTATATTTCGGCTACATAAAATAGCCTTCATCAGGGAGAATTGCCGTTACAAGCGTTACACGTGATTTAAATTCGGAAAGCGAGGTAATAACGGAAACTATGTGCGCGCGCTAACAAATGTGACATTAAAATTATAACGACAACTATGTGCGCGCGCTAACAAGTGTATCATTTAAATTATAACGCGCGCGCCATTAAATCTCAAGAATTTCTAATTGCGTTTTCGACTTCTCCGGTTTTGGCTGTAGAAAAAGTCATTCTCATTGAGACCCTCTGGTCTGACTGTTCTCAGTTTGTAGGCCCACTGTCCTTCCTTCTGTTCCAGGCTGTCCTCATCATTTACTTTGTCAATAATCTGGATCGAGATATCATCCAGGCCCTTGTGGCCTGCCGTAAAAAAATGTCTGTATATGAGATCGTCGCTTTCTCTATCACCTGGTGCCAATCTAGGATGTGATCTCAGTCTACTCTTATGGTTATTAAATCTAAGTCTGAACTTAGTCGTTGTGGATCCTACATATTGCTTTCCACAAGCCTTACAACTGAGTAAATTGATAACATTGCTGCTGTTACAATCAAGATTATAATTAATGCTGTACGATTTTCCAGTTGTGTGACTAACAAAAGTATCCCTAATGTAAAGAAAGTTTTTCTTTTTACAAATTTCGCATCGTGTAGAAGAACACTGGTGATTACCTCGCACAGCACTGTTGTTATCCGGTTTTATTCTTGCATGCACCAAATAATCTTTAAGGCTCTTGGGCCGACGAAATGCCATCAATGGAACATCCGTTATAGCCTTCTTGCACCTGTCTGACATCTGAAGAAGAGGATGAAGATCCCGCAATATCCCGCCGATATTCGTAAACCAGGGTGATAAGTCACGATAAACGGTACACGACTATTCTTCTTTCTATCAGGAAACGTTGTAAGTGCCTCATCTCTAGTTACCCTCCTAGCTCTTTGAATTTGCTGTTGCACAAGACCTTCCTCGAATCCTCTAGCAACCAAAAATCTGGCCAGATCCGCAGCTCGTTTGTCAAACAATTCATCTGTAGAACAAATTCTTCGGAGTCTGAGTGCTTGAGCATATGGAATGCCCTTTTTGCATCCCCTAGGATGGCAAGATCTGAAATCTAAATATTGATGCTTGTCCGTAGGCTTAACGTAAAGATCTGTATATATATTGCCATTGTCATTGATTACATTAACATCAAGAAAATTAACTTTGTCTGTAGACCAATCCCACGTGAACTTGATAGTGTTATGAGCACTATTAAGAAATGTTAAAAAGTTGTTTAGCTCTTCTTCCCCCTCGGTCCAAATCATGAAGATGTCATCTATATATCTCAGCCAGGTATGTGGTTTCTTGGGATATTGATCTAACAATGTCGTCTCCAGTCTATCCATAAATAGGTTAGCGTACGACGGTGCCATTCTTGTGTCTATAGCCGTTCCCAACTTTTAAAGATAATGACACCCATTTCACTCAAAGTTATTGTTCCTTAACACCAACCCAGCCAGTTCCACAATCCTCTCGGTAGGGATCTTTGCACCAGTTCTTTTATCTAATGCTTCCCGAATAGCTTGTAGCCCTTCCTCGTGAGGAATGTGGGGGTACAGGCCAACTACGTCAATAGTAACAAGGATTGACCCTTCCGGTAGCGTTCTCATTTCCTTGATTTTCCTAAGGAAGTCATTGGTGTCCTTAATATACGATTTCACTGGTGGTACTAAGGGTTTGAGATGGGACTCTACGAACTGGGAAATTTTCTCGTTTGGCGTCCCACATCCCGATATAACTGGTCTTCCGGGACAACCCTTCTTATGCAATTTAGGGAGCAAATAAAATCTGCCCGCTTTGGCGTTTCTGTTAATTAAGAGATAGTCCAAAGTATCATCGTTAATATATCCATCGTTATGAAGCTGCTGAACTGTCGTATTGATCTTGTTTCTCATATCCACAGTAGGATCACCTGGTAGGCGTACATACACATTTGCATCACTGAGTTGCCGCATTCCTTCCTCTATATATTTACTCTTGTCCATAACTACCACCCCTGATCCTTTGTCTGCTTCTTTTATTATGATGTCGTCGTAGCCCCTCAGATTAGCAAATGCCTGTTGTTCGTCTCTAGTTAGGTTCCTGTTAACCCTAGTATCTAGACAACCCGACATAATCTTCTTCTCTAATTCTAATACATAAGCTTCCAAAACCAGTTTTGTATTCTTATCCGGACACCAACTGGATTTCTTCTTAAACGCCGGAACCTCCGAAAAATTACCATCAACATCTTCGTTACTGTAAAAGTACTCTTTGAGTCGAATTCGTCTGACATACTCCGCAATGTCTTTACGTAATTGATAAACATCAATCTCCTCCGGGGTAGGACAAAAATTAAGTCCTTTAGACAATACCGAAAGTTCTGCTTCAGACAATATTCTGTTCGATAAATTAACCACAGCTTGCAGACCCTGATAAAATTCGTGAGAATGATTTGTCCCTAATCCCACATGACCCTGTGCTGCAGCCTCTTCTCTCTTCTTCATGACATCTTCATGATTTCATCTTCATGACATCTTCATGATTTGGACCGAGGGGGAAGAAGAGCTAAACAACTTTTTAACATTTCTTAATAGTGCAGGTGTATTGACCTAATTTACCACCTAATTTTTCACCAATATTTAAACATGTTTTTTTCGAATAACTCTGCTAGAATTTAGTCCATATTAAAAGTGGAGGTACCTGTGCATGGATCTATCCTCGCTGTATCAGTTGTCCATCAAAATTATCTGGCAACGTACAAATTGATGACGTCACAAGTGGTGCAATGTCTGCTGCTCCAAATGTTGACAAAAGTCAGGGTTAAGACAAAACACAACACACAGATATCCTTTACAAACACGTTCACTGAGATCAATACCATATGCCTTGACAATGATTCGAACCTGGGTTACAACGGCCACAAAGTAGTGTGTCCTAACCACGAGACCATCAATGCAAAATGCAAAATTAATAAGAGGGTTCCACAACATTCAAGTTGAATCGACCGCTAAATGGAGTATAAAAAGCGCTTTTTACTTTACTAAGATCCTCAACATTCTTATAACTGCTTCATTACTAGGATATCTATGCATTTTGAGTTTAAGTTTTGATAACAATACTTTACCGGAGGAGGAAAACAAACCCCAATGAGAAATAAAAATGCAAGGGGAGTGCAGGGGAATACATTACGAGCTTATGTTTATCACTGATTAGAATAGGAAATACCCGATGTTACAATTATCTTCCTTTTGAATTCAGGTTTTGAAAGCTTGCATTTGCATTAGACACCACAACTTAACGTACATATGTTTTGCAAGACTGCCTTCTTCGATTTATGAAAACTTAGGCAACTTTAATTTCAACCAAAATTGTTCTTGGTTGTTTACGTGGAAAGTATACACCAGGAAAAATTAAAGCTACAATGGTAATTAACTAAAACTGGACGGATCAGTTTTTGTTATCTCGCTGTCCTGCCAAGCCGTCATGATCATTTCACGAAACCTTCAGACAATACCAAATTAAACACTCATTCATTAATAGTACATAAGTAAAGTATTTAATCCTGTTAAATAGATTGAAGATTGGCGTCGATTGGACGGAATGGTGAAAAACAGTCTGGGTAGTTTAAAAAGGCACTGGCGAGAGAGGGCAGCCCAAAGACGGTCAAAGCTAGACTGGGCCACCACAGAAATTCTTCCCAAAGGCAAAGAGAAGAAGAAAAATGACACAGACGAGGAAATCGTTTCGCCTGGTTCCATCATGAAACTCGCTCTTGGTGAGCGTTTCAAATCTGTTGACGTGTACGTTACAAATAGTGGCAACTCGCGCATGCGCCCCAACTCGAGATCAAAGTGGCAGCAGAAACTCTGTGAGGTGCTTGTTTGTCTGCTAGATGGAAGTACCAAGATAAATCCATCAGCTATAAAAGAGACAGCCAACCATCTCTCATTCCTGCAGCTGGAGGTACGTGGAAATCGGACCTTCGTGGGAAACGTCTTACAGTGGCGCGAAATTGGATTTGTCATCGAAATAAAGGGACGCAAAAACGAAATTATCAAGAAATGCTTTGCAATTAATTTGCATTCCAAACGTTTTAGACGCTCGTCAGGTGGCACTCCACGTAATGGAATTACTAGTGAAAAGAATTTCCCTGACTATGATCAACACAAGTGCTGTGGCAATTGCCGGAGTGGATGCGGTCCCGTGGCTTGGGCTCAGGTCTTTGGATACTACGACAGACTTGCATCCAGCTATTCTAACTCGTTATATAGTCCAACCATATACGGAGATAGCAGCACAAAGGCGCCGCTCGAGTTGACAGATGCAGTCAAGTCCTTCGTGGAAGACATTCGATCACAGCTCGAAACGTACTGTAAAGATGGGCAGGGTTGGACTTTAAGTTCCAAAATGCATCTCATCGCCCCATGGTTTCGAGCTCGCCAAGGATCCAAGGCACGCGTCGTCAGTTATCTAGAGAGTCGCAAAAGACGAAGCATCGGCGGTGCAAGAGTTGAGCGAGGCAGCAGGTCCTGGATTGAGTCCAAAGGCGTTGAGTGGCTAAAGATTGGCAACCCTGTTGTATTTAGCTTTACAACGGAAAGACAATCCGGACATTCCGCTGTCGCAACGCAATACAAGGAAACGTTTAGAACATATCGTCATTGTGAATCCATCCACATCCCATCCACATCCACTGGATGGTGGATTGGATGGAGAACCAAAACAGTCTGCTTCTGGAGGACAGCCTATGACTACGAGTTCTTTCTACATTACGGCTGGGGAGGCTCCAACAATAAATGGCAGGAAGTTAGCCCATTTTCTGTCCACGTTGCTTATATCGTAAAATGATGCCTCTCATTGAAATCATTTCGCAGTTTTCTGGTTATTTTCGTCTTCATACACTGTAACTTTCAATCAACGTTAACGTAGACCTTTGTGTAGAACCTTTGCGTAAGATAACATTTATCCAAT
The DNA here is from genome assembly GCA_024195265.1 of Dendrophyllia cribrosa. Classification (NCBI taxonomy): domain Eukaryota; kingdom Metazoa; phylum Cnidaria; class Anthozoa; order Scleractinia; family Dendrophylliidae; genus Dendrophyllia; species Dendrophyllia cribrosa. The sequence goes on along the minus strand of JAJLRJ010000006.1, from coordinate 11,871,577 downwards.
TTATCTCTGCTTTACAAAGTTAAGAGCGCCCTTGATTAATACCGGTTTTCAAACTGAAAAGTAAAGAGGGAATATCGTAATATATATTTTTCTCTGGACGATAATGTTCTTTTAATTTACACAATAAGTTATACATTATGACGGATCAGTAAAAAGGTCTGCAATTCAAAGAAATCAAGTTAAAACTGTGATTAATTGAGTAAAATTCTCATCATGGGATTTAAAAAGAGAATGCGGTTTCCCTTGTTATAGGATCTCTATGTTATTTACCGTGAAAAACGGCCATAATAATATTATACCATACAGCGCGTGTTCCACTACGACTGTTTATTCCTATTGATAAAAAAATGTTTGTCTTAATTTGACGGTGTTTAGTTTGTGTGAGTTGATGGCGCTTTTAATTCTTTGTTTGGGCAAGAACAGTGTCCCTCGATATTTTGAGCAACTGCGGATATGGTACGGCGTGATTTTCGGGGATAAATTGAGATATAGAACGATATAGCGGAAAACGCATGAAGAAAACTTTTTGTCCTCATTCGTTTTGATTTAAGTACCGTCTGCTTAACTTCATTTCATAGAAGTGCAGTTCATTATTAAAATTTGGTTAATCTGCGGAATTTATTAGATTTTAACCCTGTATGGGAATGGTGTTGGGAGAGATTGATTTTATCTTGCAAGGTGTTGGTAAAAAATTCTTGAAACTCGTCGTGAAAGTTTAACGGTTAGGAGTCTTCAAACAGTAAGCATTAAACAAAGGCAACGAGCCAATCATTACAACAACAACAACAACAATTTATTCAACAACAAACAATCACAACAATGTATTCTTAGTATAATAATGGAAGAGTTGAATGATTTGTTTGCCCTGCAAATAGCTGGAACGCTAATCGGGGCGGGGCAAAACAAGTACATGAATAATACAGTTATCTACAAAATCAAAAACCTTATACTATTGAAAAGCCTTGCAGATTGCACATAATAATGAATAAAAAACACAGAAGTTGAGTGATCTAATTGATCGAATTGATCGAATTGCAGGCTAAAAGATGCTATTCTATTTGATATCACATTAACTACTCATGTGAGTAGTTTGAAAACTTAAAGTTTCCTCGTGCCAGATCCCCAGGCTGTCATTAGATGTAGTTTTTATTATACCGGGAGAGGTTGAGCCCTAGCAGTGATCAGCAAGTAATTTCCCATTGGATATGATTAAGGCAAAGTTGATTAAACAATTCCCGAGAATAACCATTTAACAAGAGGTGATTTTAAAATGTTTCTTCTCTGAAAATATATTCAATATAAGGGGACCAGTTAACAGAAATTGCGTGTTAGAGCGATTTTCGTAAAACTTTGAAATGATTATTGTGTGAACACAACCAAAACAACAAATGAACTGGAAGAAAGCAATTAGATTGATTTAGCAAACGGAGGCAAACGCGTGGAGATTTTGGTTGGTTTAGCAAACATGCAAAGCAAGGGAACGAATTGCAGGCTAAAAGATGCTATTCTATTTGATATCACACCCTCTTCTGCATTCTGATTGGTCAATCGATCAAACCTCTTCATATTAGAGATATTTTTAGCGGGAAAACGAGCAAATCTTGTTTGATGCTTTCAACTACTGGGGGATGAAACAAATCGCGAACACTCAGACGCGAACGTCATACAAAAATCACTCTAACACGATGCCTTAAGGGATTACAATATGTTACTTTATTTTTTTTTCATTATAAAAACTATTTAAATGGTGGTCTAGCTGAGCCTTTGCTTTAGAGGCCATATTTATTAGTTGAAAATACAACGCCAATATTTCTAAGACCGAAACTATGATTAAGTGGAGTAAGAAAATTGTAATGGTATCTTATTATTCCCGAATTAGTTGACGTTAATTTAACGGAAACCAAGGCAAGGGAAGTAAGCATTGAATATATAACTTAGTTTTAGCACAACCTAGAAAAGTTAGTTGCCGACAAAAGGAACAGTAGAGAATGTTTGAGTATGTTTCATTAAAATAAAGGTGCAGGGAATGTCTTGTGTGGCAGTATTTTAACATAACTTAATTTGACTTTTGTTTTAACCCTTTAACTTCCAAGAGTGCCAAAAATCAAAATTCAAGAAAAATGCCAAATTTCATTTTGTAAAATATTTAAAAACAAATGCTACCATTCAAAAATACCGTCGTAGAGGCTTCATTTGAATGGTCACACCATAGGATTTATACTACATCACATGTCTCCAAAACTGACTCAGGGAGTGAAAGTGTAAATGCAAGCTAGAAGCATACCCGTCCGGTAGCGCTTGGAACTTGTGAAATAAATCACCTCAGTCTTTGTTCTGTTTTTCTTTGTCTTTTTTTTTGTTCTTACTTTTCTGAGGAAGTATCAAGTGTACATCATATTCCAGAGGTGATTACTATAAGGAAAATTTCCGGAAATTGTGCTCCTTCATTCACTCCGAGAACCAGCTTTGTCAGCTTTCATTCAGCTTCGCCAAGAAACACTGCGCACAACGCAAAAATTTCGCACCTTTTTTGTCCAATCATGTGATAAATAATCTTCCTCTTTTCTTTTCCTCCTTTTTCCACGTGAATACGCGAAGTCTTAAACGAGATACATTTGTATAGTATACGGGAACAGATGCAAATTTTCACTCGTTCCTTCATTTGTAAACTTTTTTCTTCCCCGGTGTATTATTACAGTCGAAGCTCTCTTAACGGACACTCTCGTAGGCGGACAGCTCTACTTAAGGCCGCCTTGTTTGAAACCCCGTTTTAACTCCCATACAAACTCTGTATTTTTACATTCTCGTAAGCGGACATTCCCGTAAGCGGCCGCGGACACTTTCAGAGATTACGACTTAGACTTTTTCTCTGTTTTTAAGCTCCCGTAAGCGGACACCCCAAAGAAAATCCTATTAACAACCTCTGTATCTTGTTTTTATCAATCAACTTCACATCGCCGTTCGTCACAATAATTTTACAGTAATTACAGTACCATATTTCAGTGTTTGTTTTGTCTCCATCCACGTCCGGTTACATTTCGAAACACCACTTATACCGTAGGGTTGTACAGTATAGGGTAATAGGCTCCTGATAGGGCGCAATAAAACAAAAATGTCATTAATACGGCGGTATTTTTTTGTATTTCCAATACGGTACTGTATTTATTGTTAGCTGGGCAAGCTCCCGTAAGCGGCCATCTATCCCTTACACCTCTAGTGGCCGCTTACGAGAACCATTCTCGTAAGAAGCCAGCTCCAGTTACGGACACTTTTTTCGTGTTACGAGAGTGTCCGCTTACGAGAGCTTCGACTGTATTATTATACGTGTTAAAAGATGATTGCTGTATTTGAATAAGTGACTGTGGTGCTGCATAGCTGGGGGAGTAAAACAGGAAAGTTTGGTATTACCAACTGAGTGATAAGTTAAATTGGCCAAAGTAAGATATTCGTTTGGCTCTGACCGGCTGAATGATGGTTAATCCAGGGACTGGTTATGAAACCTTCCAGACTTCAATGGCGATAACAAAGGAGCTGCAATTTATGTTGAACTGTACTTGACCGTGCGCATCTTTTGTTTTTAAATCGCAGGTTATGACTGAATTGGAAACATTTCTATTGGTCAGTTGCTCGAACAAAAGTTCAACATCTTTTGTGATTGTGCAGGGTCAAGGCTGAATGCGATAACAAAAACATAAAAAAAGACAGTTCTCAGGTTTCATAACCATTTCGCTTTATTAACTATGTTCTGACAAGGGCTAAAGTGCTCAAAATATCAGCAATATCAGAAGTGACTGTTCGCGGTAAGCGAAATAGTAAGCAAAATAGGAATTGGTTTTATTTCAAATTTTCTGTTGAAAGCTCGAGTTTTATTTTACTGGAGTTTAAATACAAAATTCTTTATTTTTAAAAAAGAAATCACGGTCAAGAATGGCACTTTTATTTATCAGCGTGCACTATTGGGATTTTGAGCACGCTTATGTATATTGAATTTGATTGCGCGGCTCTGCTAGCTATGTTATAATATAAGATATCGGCTACGAAAACAGTGTGGGGTACTAAAAAGTGATGTTGAAAAGAAAGCCGAATTCTATAAGGTACTCTCAATTTAATGTCGGACAGTCAGGTGATGACAATTAATATAATTATCCCGCGAGGCTGACTGTTTCTCGCCTGGTTTCACATCGTGTATTTTTCATAGTTATTCAGTTTATATCATTTTAGTATCAATTTGTAAGAAAGGCCACGAAGTTCGTGCGACCTTATGATATCTTTTGAGAGTTGGAGATGATTACGCATTTAATGAATATTGCATTTTGATCAATTCTCACGACCTCTAAGGTTACATAAAGTTTAAAAGTAGTGTAACTTAGTAATATTCCTAGTCGATATACAAAGCTGAATTCCAGAAGGAATTTCTTCATTGTGTCTAGGGTCTAGCGGACAGCCAGATGATAATAGACGGGTATTTATCAAACCTAGCCGTTTGGAACATGATCACGTTTGATCAAAACCAGTAAGTATCTACTAAAGTTTTTTTGTGTTCGACAAAGTTAGTTTTTCCACCCTCTGCGATGGACCAATTATGCATCATTAGCACCCGCTATTGAAACGATCAGCAGTTCGTTTCAATAGTGTATAAACTTAACAAATACTGGGCGATTCTATAAGGGATTTGGGTTGTCGATGGCATTCAACACATTAGTATTATTTGCTCACTTAGTTAACAGAACAGATGAGATACTTTTACTGCGCCTTTCAATAAAATGCGGAATTTAAAATTCAAATCTCCACCAACGGTTGCGTTATTCCCTGCCGTCAATCATAATTATACGAAAGCCAACGGACCATGTAAAAATAAGAACATACAAAATGGATCGAAATCTGCCAATCATAATGCACGGACGTGACCTTTTGAACTCATTGAAGTGAAGATCTGTTTCCTGAGAGGTAAGCTAAGATGATTGACGGCAGTGTAAAACGTAACCGTTGGTGGGAAATTCCGCATGTTATTGAAAGGTGCAGTAAAAACAACAAAGACACAAGTATTGAGTAGCATGTATCTTTATTCTATAAATGCAGATTCTACATTACTAAGCGCCCATCACCCCCAACAGCAGTGATTACACTAGTTGCAAATTTAAGTTAATGCCACTCCGGCTCAGTTGAGCTTCGTTGATTGCTGGTTTCAGCCGTGGTGAATTGTTTTACCCTCCTTCACAACCCAGCGTCCTACTCCGCCACCTCCACCTGAATGAAAACCACAAAACGTTGATGAACATACGCTTCATTTGCCAACTATTTCACTGACAACTCCTCCGCATAAACCTTGTAGACTAATCCTCGCTCATGGAAGACTCGCGCGTGGAGGAGCACATTCGTTGTAACAAACAGAAAGTATCATTAGGATTTTTTGTACAGGTGATTATATATCTCCACCAGTCTGTTTCAAATTTTTTATACACATGATTAAAATAAATGGTACTGTTTCCAATTTCGTTTGCCATTGTAACTGATAAGCAAAGACCCTTAAAGCGTGCAAACGAACTCACGTGTAACCGTGACAGTTGTATATAACTTAATATACCATTTTCAATGCCTGCCGCTCTAAGATCGAGAAGTACAGCCAAATTGGACGCTACAGTTCTACCGCAGACTGACCAATTCAGCGAAGCACTCCATTTTGTCTTTCAAGACAGGCGGGCGCCAACTAAAGTGCCCAATTACTATAAATGACCAATTGTGTTTTTGCCACTATCAAGTCGTGATCATGAATTATTGAAACCAAAACATCCAAGTACATGTATGCCCCAGCTGAAGTCAATGAGCTAAATATGGGACTTACCTCCACCCGCACCAAAAGCGCATTTCACAGGGTTTCCTCCGGAGATGGAGATTTTATCCCTGGGATTTCCTTCGAGCTTCTTAGTTATGATAACCACACTACCACCTGCACCACTACCCCCAGGGGCAGATCTGTGAGCCTTTTTGTTTAAGCACTGGCCCGACTGACCTGTCAAGACATAAGCCATAAACTGGTTTAGAATATGAACTATCCATGGGTTTAAACCTTGCGATGGTTCAGTATTCTTTCACAATGTGCACGTGATATTAAGCTTCCGAAAAATAATTCCCTTTCCTCGGGGATCTGAAATAAATTAAAGTGTATAACATATCAAACACGAAGAAAAGTGTTTCATTAGGATATCCAAACACCCAGAAGTGGGTTGAAAAACGAGACACAACCGAATTGTATAGATACCTGATGAAACACATGACTCTTTCGAGTGTTTGATATAGCTTTTCAAACTGATCATTAAGTGCGAAAAAAAAAACGAAATAATAAAATAAATTCACCAAAATCTACGTTAATTAAGATCGGGTTTCCAAACCTCTTTCACGGTAGTGATTTTCTTTGTGCTCTCATCATGGATTATTACAGGCTGAAGTTCTGGATGCTAAAAATCATGGAAAAGGAAGAAAGCTTCCCCTGAGAGTATCCGCTTTGCATGCAACTATAACCTCTAATTACATTGGACCAACTATATCTCATCTCATGCAATTAAATATCCTAATTAAATTCTGTTTGAATCATTTCTCAGCCAGATACAAACGATGTATTTAGAATGTCGAGTGTGATCGTCCGGGTTAGTGTAGTTTTGCAATGATGTTATGGACTATTATATTAAAACTATGGTTATTGTTCATCGTGGTTAGTAAGATAGATGGTAATGCTTATTCATTTGTCTCACGATGGAGTCACTATGGATTTTGAGACTCGTGTCAGATGTTGGTCCGTTTCAATCCATGTGTTGTCAAAGTGGTGAGTCTAGTTCTATTACTAGTCAATAAATTTGTCGGTGAGTTCAGTCTTTTAAAATTGTTTGTGTGCCAGGAAAGCGCCAAAATTAGGTCAAAACTCTTTCTTTAGCCAATACTCACAAACGTCCCTCTGTCGCCTTCAACATAATCTCACCTTCTACCAGAATCTTTCCATTCAGCGTCAGTTCATCGAGCTGCAAATAAACCAAGCCCCCTCCATTTCCTCCTTTTCCCCCTGGGTTGGGATCGTCACTGAAAGCACTTCCTCCGCCTCCTCCACCACCCCCACCGTAGCTTAATCTTGTCTCAAAATCTGCGTCGCCGAATTGAAGTCCGCCTAAAGAAAAACCATATTGTACCTTTTAAAGCAATTTGGTACTTCATGTAGATGGAGGGGTGGAGGGGGGGGGGGGGGGGGGGGGGTATTTTTGTGAGTAAAATATCACTGATACATCGTAGTTTGCATCGATTTCTAGTGAGAAACTAACGACGAGTATATCAAAGTCAAAGGGAAATGTCTGGAGAAGGATAAGCACAAATAAATGGCATAATAACTACCTCACATGTTGGGTTTTTTAAAAAGAAGTCCACAGGCTTACCATTCTCTGTTTGGGTGGTGTTCTGTGCTTTTAAAATTGCTGTATCGAGTATAAAAGCGCCTAACTAAAGGCGAAGTTTGTAGCTTATAAAACTGATGAAAATGAAATGAAATTTTAAAAAAGTACTTAGTTATTTCGATTATTTGAGCCTAGCTAAACAGAAAAATGACACAAAGAATGCATTTCCCCCACCTCGATTAGCCTTTTTTGCTATCAGCTGTGAAATTGTATTTACTGTTGTAATTGAAAGGTGTGAAATAAATTGTTGTTGTTGTTACATTTTGTACCCGACAAAGTCTCCACCCGATGGAACATTTGACCAAATTCGCTCTCATAAAAGATTCGTGTTCTTCGAAAAAAATAGGATTTGATCAACGATTAGCTAAAGCCAATTTGACAAAATCCAGCCCCAAACCAGCCCCTATTTTCGAAAATGACTGTTAAAGGGATGGTTTCACGGTTCGGCGCATGTGCACAGATTAAAATGCTTTATTCGCTTTCTAACCAATTTTATCAGTTAAAAAACACTCAAATTTACTTCAATAATCAAATACTATAATTAGTGCAAACATAGCGAAGGATGACCAAAATTCACAGAAACTTTCAACGGATTACACAGACAAACTCAACACTTAATAAAACCTTAGCTTCGACCCGAAGGATTTATTCTACGCTCTGGTGGCTTTCATGGCGCACATGGGTATGCATAATCATCCATTCAATCAACTGACTGACCGCGACATTTTCACGGGCAAATTTCCCGCCAGAGTTATCCACTCGCTTCCGATTGGTCTAAACAATGAAATTAAATGGATTATGTCATAGCTCACACATGCGCCGAACCGTGAAACCCTCCCTTTAATTTACTAACTTATTCAAACTCAAAAGAATTAACGAATGCTGTTTTTCTGTTCTTCCGATGCGAGAAAATTCGTCCGTGGCGAATCTCTTTTACCGAAAGGGTGTCGGGACTTATTTTTGTCGCTTTTGGTACCATAGATGCCTTAGGCCCGGTTCAGACGCCGTACTTCACATGAGCCGAATCGAATTCAATGAATTAAGTTCATGTGAAGTACGGCGTCTGAATCAATTCAGAACGGCCGATCTAATTCGGGTCGGCTCAGCAATTTTTCCCGCCTGGCTCAGCCGGGAATAACGGCTGTTGACCGGCTTTGATTCAGACGCCGTTCTTCACATGAGCCGAATCGAATCGAGTTCGGCGTCTGAATCAATTCAGCCGGGATTAATTAATTTGGGTCGGTATAAATTCGAATTCGATTCGGCTCATGTGAAGTACGGCGTCTGAACCTGGCCTTAGGTACCAAAACCGAAAACGGATATTTCTGCATGGTGTTAATTGCGTAAACTATTGTTGATTAGCTATTACATCGTGGTGCAGATATTGTTAAGAGTTTTTTGAATCTTTGTTGTCGCGTCATTCGGTAATCGCAACTTCCTCAATACTAAAAAACTTCCCCGAAAAAAAAATTAATACATGGGTACGGCAGTCGGATGAAAATGTGGTAGAAATGATTACGTCATACGACGTGGATATTACGTCATTATTTGGAATGGGCACCATCTTGGACTCGGTCGCCATCATTGATTTCCATCATATAAGAATAACGTCGGAATTGAGTCAAGAGTTATCAAATTGCTGACGTATACGTGCGCTTTTTACAGTGAACAGCTGATTGAATAAAGTGTGGAAAACTTTGACATGGAAGAAATTTATTTTCATATAATATTCTGGGAAAAAGGTGGTCCGGACCCATTTTTTCTGCAATGTTAATGCTTTTTTTATTGTGATTGAACGAAATGTGAAAAAAGATACGACATATCGTATCGGTTAATCGTTTAATTGAAGAAAGAAATAAGAAACAGGCCTACCTCCTCCACCTCCACCACCGTAACCACCTCCACAAGAATCTCCTGAATAAATGAATGAATAAATAAATAAACTATATGAATAAACTCAATGAAATAATAAACTAAATTAATTAATTGATTATTAGTAAGATAGAGGATGCTTTCAAAGTACTTGTTGAACTTTTAATTCCATGTAAATGTTCTGAATCCATGGGTGTCATGAATTACAACAAAGGTATGTTATGATGAATGACGAATGTTGGTTCGAACGAGCGTTTCGCATTATTCCATTATAAGCTAATTAAGGAGTAAAAAGGCAGCAACCCGCTATTCTCGACGAATTCAAATGTTATAATACCTCCTCCCCCACCAAGTTTAGATGAGCCCGCGTTTCCCCCTTGTGCACTTTTGTCACTGCAACTTGGAGCTTTGTTTAGAGGCCAGTTTCCTGCGGTTCCTCCGTTTCCTCCATTTCCGCCCGGGCAGGAGGACTGGCCACCACCTCCAGCGTACGTGCTAATCTGTTAAACAAAACGTAACATTAAAATATATATTCAATTTATTGTCATGCAAATAGCAAAGGTTAATCGATATCGAGTTGAATATGAAAACAATGTGTTACGAAAAAGATAGGTAGGGCGGTTTTTGTACACTTCTCCTGAACCAGATGAAACCAGATGAAAACTCGATATTTTTTTACTACTGCTAGCCAACAATGATCATGAGCGGTAAAATCCTGGGCCAAATGCAGCCGACAAGAGTTGACGAGAGTTAAAGTTCATAAGGGTGTGCTTTAGAATAGGCCATTTCCGAGTTGCTTTTAGCCTCTCTATCAAAGCGAGGCTAGGTGCGAAACCTTTCATATGAAAATGAGTTTTCATTCACATGCAAATAAGTTTTATTTGCATATGAAAGGTTTCGCACCTAGCCTCGCTTTGATAGAGAGGCTAAAGGCAACTCGGAAATGGCCTATTGAGGCCAACGAGAACAAAATAATTTACCCTCTGACGTACACGCAAACGTATATCCCTTCCCTGCCTTGAGTTTTTGCGGAGTTGCAATATGTTGCAAATATTTTACTCTAATAGATAGCCTGTGATGTGCTCTACAAGATAAGGTAAATATTATGGGTTATAGCACTGCTAGAGTCCGTGACGTCATCCAAAATTAAATCGTCGCCAACATGGCCGTCATCTTGGATTTTACTAAAAATTCAAATTTGTTTGGAAAATACGGAAATTGCAAATATTTTCTTCTAGAGTTGTAAAATATGGTAAATTAAACATTTTACTACTTTTGGTAGCGTTTAATATGTTTTTTAACGAAAAAGGTGAAAATTGGCACACATTTTTATTCAAAAATGGCTTGACCTCATGCTACTTATGACGCCATGTATTGTTAACATAGCAACCGATTGTCGCCAAACTTTACCAAGATGTGTCTCAAGGATATACGAACAGCTACTAATGACGGCATGAGCTAATAGTAAATGGTCTTGTAAAAGAACTTAAGGTGGGTGGCATCCACCCCCGTACGTCTGAAGGTTAAATTATTATCGACACTAAAAACGTGTGAGCAGATCAAAAGACTCTTTGAGAGCGCACTAGAGTCGCCAAGAGTACACGAGAGGTTCAGGCTGAACGAGAACAAGACTTATTTGGGGCACTTATAATGTTGATTAATAAGACTTCGAAACGACATGTTCGGTCTCTTTCGAAGAAAAGAAAACACAATTTAGCGTACTCTTCCAGCTTTTCCTCCTTCTCCACCATCAAGACCACCACAGCCACTCCCTCCACCCCCTCCCGCACCCCCAGAGAAATGACCACCACCTCCCCCGCCGGCTGCTCCATCGTCAGAGTTTATTGTTGAGTCTGCTCCACCTCCTCCTCCAGCGTTGTAACCTCCTAGGCCGCCTTTGTAGCCTATAGAGTAAACATAGAGCGTGTTATTTGAAGGCTACTTCCGCGGTCTTACATGAACTACTCATATTTAATATATGTCGTGTAAGTCTACATGATGTTAAGAGCTGGAGATTAGGACGTGGTGACCACGATTCATTTAAGTGTTGTGTTGTGTTTAATTCCGTCTCCAACGAGTTTTGTTTACATGTACATCGTGAATGCTACAATTGGCGAAGAGGATCGATGGGATCCAAGGCTAAATGGAAGCTCAAATTAGGGACCAAGTCATCTCCAAGTGCCGTCCTAATGAGCTAGGTCGTAAACGTCTGAGACCCTCGCACTCCAGAATTTGCAACAGATAGGTAGAAATTGTGAAGTAGTCAAGAGGAAAACAACGTGTATGAGTATCTCAAATAAACCTGTCAACAGAGTACACGACAGCCCAGCCAACCGAAACAAAAGTGCAGATGAAAAGAAGATTTATTAGTAACGGGTGGTGAATGGTATCAATGTGGAAGACTTGGGCATTTTGCTCGAGACCCTCAGTGCCCTGCAAGAGGAAAAACATGTTTCGGATTGAATATTTTGCAAGTGGGTGCAAAACCCAAAGTGTGAATCGTTGTAGAACGGGAGTGCGGTACAAACGAAGACAACGAAGATGAAGATGAATATGTTTTTATTATAGCCAGTAAAGTTGGAAAAGGAAACATTATGGTCAAAATTGTAGGGATCCCAGTGGGGATGATCATTGATTCTGAAGCCAGTGCAACCGACAACCACTGAGCATTCTGGGAAGAGCTAACGCGAAGTGCAATGAAGTTGTACGCCTATATGGAGCAACAACTCCACCTGACGTCATCGAAACATTTACAGCTGATCTCAGTCTAGCAAACAAGTATGTGCCAGCAGAGTTTACAGCCTTGGTTTGCAGTTAAGTCATATCAAAATTCAGAAGCATTAAAAAATCAGATTTCGATTCCAGCATGCTTATGGAATTGTAGAGAATTTAAAGTACACATCTGGGACAAATTTTGAAGCGCAAGAACATTACGTTCAAGAGTTATAGCCGAACGAGTATTAGACATTTTTAGTAAAAATGTATGGAGCGGCCATCTTGGTGTCCCACTTAGGGACACCAACATGGCGGCAAAAACTTCAAAGTCTTAATTACACCAAAAATTTCATCACAAAAGATTGGATTCATTATAATTCCCATTTAGTCGGCTTATGAGAATCTATAATGCAACAATAACTTTCAACTGTTCAATTTTGTTTATTTTCACGGCTAATCTGTAATAGCGTGACGAATTGCCTGACACATTATCGGAAGCAATGCAAAACGTCGTTAAAACCTGGTACTTTTTGTGAAGGATTGTAACACTGGTTTCCACATACCATGTTAGAAACAGCTTATTAAAGCATGCATAGTTTAGATTTTTGAATTTTTATGACGTCATGAGGAAACGAAAAATACTTGTTGAGTGTTTCCTTCGGATTCTAACTTATCTGTTGCAGTCAAGACCTTTTTAGCTTTTACGGAAAAGGGGTCCCAAAAAGCAACAACATTGAAAATGATGAATGCTGTTAATCTGTTCGGTTCGTGCATCGGTTCGTATCATATGGGACTATTTTTAGCTTAGAGGTGCTAAGACTCTGAATATCTTTCAGTTGAAATGGCCGTGAAATAATGGCTGGATAGGTGACGAGAGCAAATACTGAACTGTCACAAAAATGATACATTTTGATTG
>JAJLRJ010000006.1:11838638-11853638 GCA_024195265.1 Dendrophyllia cribrosa | reverse complement strand
ATGACGGCACAAGGACTTGACTTCAATCCAAAGAATCAAGACTACTTCGGCAAATGGTTGCTGTCTTTTGGCGAATCTCATTGGGATTACTTACCAGACCTGATCCAGGATTACATCGTTGAACTGGCTGAAAGGAGTATCCAACGCGACTTGGCTGCCAGGGCCCTTCATCGACGCAGGATGAAATCTGTTTGCCGTGCGATAAAAAATCATTATCACTGGCGGTACGATTGTTATTTCCCTATATTCACCTCACAAACATGTGATGAATGCCAAGAATACTTATCGCCAGAAGAGGACATGGGCATACACAGAGCTATTTGCCCTGGCTTGTCATTTTCTAGATGCTTACAGCTGGAATTACAGAACACGAGCAATGGCCGCGATGCCGAGGAAGACGATGACGGGCCAAGTGCTCACGAAAGTTTTTATGGGTTTGCTCACACAACGTGACCCATCTTTTCAAGCGTGAGCCTCCAGCTTTCTTCGTGCTTCCACATTGATTTTTCTGGGACTTGCAACCAGAAGTAATTGACAAGCCGTTGTGGCCCATTTATCGCAATCAAGATTTTGTGGGCCACAAAGGGCATGGAGATTCTTTTCGGCATGTTGTATTTGATCATTGGACAAGCAGACTTGGCGTTCACAAATTTTCAGATGTTTGTTGAGATAGCTTTTGAAGTTGTAATGTTTGGTGGTCATTCTTTTTTTGGTAATTGTGTAATCACCACCATAGAGCCCTTTGTAATCGAATGTCACACCATCAAGAGGTTCTAAGAGACCGCAGCCCTCACAGCAAAGTTCTGATGAAAACATCCTGAGGTTTAATTTGCCTTTGCAGTTTTGGCAAATTTTTGTCCTTTCATTCCGAGGGGTGAAAGGTAAGTGTGGAGGGTATTGTGCCCCGGGAGAAAGACACTCCTTGATGATATGACGGCGTTCTGACAGGTTTGAACGCAGTATTTCCTTGTTGTAGGTTTCGAGTGAGCGTAGGAGGATAAATTTGTATTCTTTATCAAGCTCATCGAGTTTGGTTTTGTATTCGCCTTTAGTGTCCAAGGACCGAACATCAGCCAGTTGTTTAGCGAACTTCTCCATGGTTGTACACAGCCTGGCTGTGTATTCAATTGGGTGCAAATGATTTTTCTTTAGAAATGTAGAGATTAAAACCTGAATTTAATCTCTCAAATCGGATTTGGAGGCTGCGGTGAGAAGACTTATCTTTTTTTGAAACTCTTGTTTGACTTCCTTGCGAAGTTCGTTTTTGAGTTTCTCGAGGTCTGGCGCTTGTGTTTGAGTGCCAACATTTTTTTTAGCCTTAACACCATCCCTGATTGCAGCTTTGAGTTCGTGATATTTTTCCACCTCACGAGTAATTATGGTGAATTCTGCATCACTGATCCTCTTGTCTTCGAGAGCCTTTGAGACCAGTTCATTGACAGAGTTGCGTTTAGCCAGGGCCAGTGTATAGATTTTCTCGTGTTTGGTCACTTTTCGCTCCAATCGCTTGTTAGCAGCTGTAAAGCCAACAGAGGACAGCCCACAGAGGGTCGCGACGCCAGCAAGGACTGGACTTGCAACAATTCCGAACCCCGTCAATGCAGTGGCTAGGGCACCTGATGACAGCCCGACAGAAAGCGACCCCAGGCCAACCGCTGAGTAATGAACCAATGATTGGGTTCGTTTATATTTCTTTGCGACTTGCCTGTAATGCTCGGCTTCGTCAGACAGCTCTTTAAGCAAGTCAGAGATCTTTTTGAGCCGGAAGTCTTCTGCATTAATTTGAGCGATCTCACGCATAGGGTATAGCTGTTGTGTCTCGCTGTATTCAGGGGCCGATGGAAGCACATTGGCAGAACTCATGGTGTGGGTATATATATGATTTTTTAATTTATCTCAACTTCAAATTCTAAGGGCATGCCATTGAAGTTGAAGAGGTTGTCATCTTTATCTCTAACTGACAGTGTGATAGAGTTAACAAATTCGCCAGACGAGGTGTCACGCAAGACATGCTGTGGTGTTGGTTGGTAATGAACCTTTTCAAATGATTTCCCACGAATGTCGAAGCGCGCCAACACACTCGAAGGTTTGCCATTGAGGAGGTTTTGTTCTTTATCAACCAGATCACAGTGGATGAAGTAAGTGCTTGGTGCCGTTAAACGCTTGACGAAGGTTATTAGCAACAATACAGGGCTTATGCCAAGCAATTCTGCCAGATTATTACTTAACTTCACACTTCCGCTGTTAGTTGTAATGACCATGGCCCCATATGGCCTGTTTGTTTCAATTGTTAGATTTAAACGGCTGTTAAAGCCTTTTAGGTTTTCAAAGGTTTCCGCTAAACTCTCAATAGTGTGATGCCCTGGAAGTAAGGTAACACCACGTGATGAACCATTAGGGGGCGGGGTTGCCGGTGAAATCTGTGCTTCTTCTTTCAAATTATGCCAAGAGTTGAAAATTGAGCAAGAAACAAGACGGATATAACTAGGTTTCGGCAGCGGGTGGTCGAAATAGATCGTGTGAGGGTTAGAAGACGTGACGATTGTTAACACAACCATGATTGTGTATATAATTAACATTTTAAAATATAAATGTATACAATCATGTTTGGCGGACGACCTGGTGGATTTAATCCCAATTCAAATCTTGGTATCTCCATCGGTGGCCACAATTACGGACCCCCACCTCCTTTTAATTCAAACCTAAACGTCAATAGCCATCCTCCATATAAGCCACCACCCCCAAATCCTGAAATTGCTTGGTTGAGATCGCCGGAGGCAGCAAAGCTCTCTGCCGCGGCCAAGGCCAAGGCGATCTCAGACTTCAAAAGGCGTTTCCCTCGCGCCGATATGTCTCACTTTGAAGTGCAAGTAGAGTTTGGCGACGACCACAAAACAGCCACAGGGGAAGTGCTTTACAAAGAGGGTCCTGGCTCATGGGCGCTCGTTGCAAGAATGCCCCACAAAGATTGGACTGGCGCCGAAAGAGATGCTCTTGGCCTCCATTATGACGGGGGTTTCTCTTATCAGTTATCGCTGGGTCAAAAAATGTCATCAATCCCGGCTGTTGCTTTCGACACAACAATAGACAAAGACATGATGATTGGTGCAATCTTGAATGACAAAGAGCAAAAGATTTATGTCACTCCAACTGAGTATTTCACAACGAAATACAGAAACATATTTAGGGATACACAGATATCATTCACAACCGCCAAATATGGCCGAAAGTGGATGGGTGGGCCTCATATGAGTTTTTGGACACAACAACTCTCCTTCGCCCTGTGGTGTGCAACAACCGGCTGCGGGATCTCGCGCGACATTCTCTTCGATAAGAACTCCAGTCTGTCTCTAACCCCACAGCTCCGGTCGTTTTACCGGTTTCACGTTTATTTCACAACAAGGCGAATACTCTACCAGATGGGTGGGGAACAAAGCGTGAGTGCTTTGCCAGACGACCCCCCATTTAACCAGAAAGACAACAAGTATAACATCGACGCGTACAAGAAGCTTTGCATCGAATTCGGCATTGACCCCAGTTCTGACTTCCGTTACACATACGGCAAGAACCACGGGCTTGGGAATGTCTACATTTGGGTTTATGGAGATGGCCCAACATCTACCGATTACACTTATCCAGACTCTGATCTAGCTCTGTTCGATGATGAGCGCGTCACTGACAGAAAAGACTCCAATTATAAAGCCAATGGAATAACTTACGTCCGCAACGATCAAGGGGCGGACACCCAGTTCGAGCACTTTGTGCCAAATTACGGGCTAACACAACCAGGGCTCGCGCGTATGAACCAATCAATCGATGCCTTTGTGTACTGCATTCTTGGTTCACAAGCCAAAACCCGCAGCAGCATCATTGGAAAAGGAGGCCGGGCTTTCGAAACGCAGAGAGTATTCCTCACCCATCTAGAGGAGGCCATAATCCTGAACGATATCTCAACAAGCGTGCAGCGTTACCAGCTTACCATCCAAGCAACGAAAGTTCGCTTAGACTTTGCGACAGCACCCGGAAGCTGGCTCATGCCCTCGCGCATGATTATCAACACAGAGAGCGTGATCGGGTATAACAACAATCTGCAGGAGGCAACGCAAGGGATGAAGCTGGGGGTGAACAGTGATGTTAATCTGGGCACAAAAAAAGCCTCCCTTCGTCACATGGACGGTGGCCCGACAAAGATTAATCCACCAAACAGCCACCCATCAAACCCGATACATACACAGGCCACACAGGCACAGGGCATCGCCCCCAAACCGAAGGTCGCGCCATAACCCACACCCACGCCCACACCCACACCACAACCAGCACCAACCCCCGCACCAACACCCGAACCACAGCCCGACCCGCATCACGTGAACAAGGCACTCATTGCTGTGGGGGCGATTGCTTTGGGAGGGCTTTTCGTTTGGTTGAGGTAGCCGAAAATCAATTGTGACCTGGCAATTTTTCCGCTCCACTGAGTGTTCAAGACTTCGCACGCTTGGTGATCCTTTCAACAAGGAAGGCCACCACGGCAAGGATGAGCAGCCAGGCGTGTTCGCCCAGAAAGGAGATGACCGACCCAGCTGTTTTGAAGATGAAGCTCACAATTGAGCCAATGAGGCCAGGCAAGGCGCTGGCTGCCTTTTTGCCAAGCTCTTTAAGCCCATTGCCAATAGCCTTGGTGGCCTTTGCCAGGCCGTTCAAGGTGGCGAGCACAACAGCGCTGATGGTGATGCCAGCTGCCAGAACAATCGCTTGCAGGGTCCACCCGTATTTCTTGAAGATTTCTCTGACCCTCTCTCTCAAAGACAGGGCTTGTTCACGCACCTCAACCTGTGGTCGGAGCCTTGCCAGCTCTTCTTCTCGCTCAGCAATTCGGACTTCCGCTGCTTCTCTTTCAGAGGGAGAAGTGTTCTCATCCTCTATGACGCGTCTGTCTTCAGCGTTCTGTCGTTCAAGCTCGGCTTCTCTTTCGTTTAACTCATCAAGGGGTTTAGTTGAGTTTAGCCTTGCTTCAACTTCATTTCTTTCCTTCTCTTTGGCAGCAAGGAGTGTTCTGGCTTTGTCAACCTTTTCCTGTTGTTTGTTTAGATCTTTTTCTTGTTTTTGAAGGGTTCTTATTTCTATATTCTCATTTTCGATATCACGTTGATAATTTTTTTCCCGGCGTTTCATCTCATCTATTCTGTTTTGAGCTTCAAGGTTAGAGCCTTGTTCTTTTTCTAAATTTTCCCTTCTCTCTCTAGTTTCTTCGAGCCTTTTAGATAGTGTTTGTAGATTATCTGTTCTTTCTTTTAGATCAGCCTTAAGTTTTTCACCCTTCTTAACTTGTTGTTCTTCCTCTCTTAGCCTTTGTTGTTCTTCCCTTATTGATGCATTCGCTTCAGAGACAAGCTCTTCAGCGCTTGGGCCAAGGGATGTTTTGAACTTGTCTGTGAACGATTTAAGAAAGCTCCCATCTTGCTTGAAAATGAGAGATTCGCCGCCCTTTGGCCCAAAGGAAACTATTTTGCCATCATTTGAGGCTTTTTTGCCAAAACCAATTGGGCCTATTTTCGATAAGTTTACTTTTGGAAACTTCCTTTTGATCCAGTCCATGGCTTTATCGATTCTCTCTGCTTTTTCATTTCCGTCTAGGATGTCTCCAAGCAGAGGGACGGTGTCAGGATCACCTGGCAACCCACTTTGTTCGTGAGGCATTGTAGGCATTTCATGCTGCTCCCAGCCATGGTATGGGGTGGATGTACCGCCTGGTTGAAAAGGTCTTGTTGTGTTAACTTCTTGTTCGTCTTCGTCGTCATCATCGTGGTCTATGTTCCAGTCAAGCCCTGTATTCTCATTCTCACCAGGTATATCATATCCGCCTGTTGCCATCGTGGTATATAAATATAAAATATAAATTAAAATAATTACACAAATATATACCCATGGCTGTGCAGCCGAACCAACTCTCAACACACAGTGAAAAGACACTGGGCGCCATGAAAGCAGAGCGGACCGTCAAGCGCATCACGTTCAACCCGGCAGCCGCCAATCCAGGGGAGACCCTTTATGTCTCTGTCCCCAAGCTTGGCGAGCACGATGTCATCTTGTCCGGCTCGCTTGCCCTGGTGTTCAACATCAGCCTGGCCGGTGGGCATGCAAACAATTATCTCGTGCAAAATGTTGCTCGGGCCCTGGTGGACAGGCTCGTTGTGAAGTTTGCAGCCACCACTGTCCAGGACACGGTTGGGTACGACATCTACAAGATCTTCGAAGATCTCTTCAGAACAACCGGGGAGCGGAACAACATGCTACTGGATGGCATCCAGAGTGTGGATTTGTGCAAGATCCGCTCTGGTGCTGGCGACAAAAAGAGCTCCGGCGTGGATGCGGAGAACAAGCTGGAGACAATTTACAAGAATAAGTATCGCATCAAGCTCGACCACCAGATCTTGACCGACCACGGAGCTCTGTACCCGCAGGCTCTATATAACGATCTGGTCTTCGAGCTGACCCTCGCGCCACCAAACTAAGTTGTTCGGGGCTCTGACACAAGCAAGCTCGTGTACAAGTTGGAAAACATCCAGCTGGAGTATGAGACGATCAGAAGCAAGGTGTTGGCCGATGAGGCAACAAGTACTTACACCACCGGCAAGGACGCGCAGATGAACATAATGGGCAGACAGTTGGAATCTGTACATTACTGAACACATAATTATATACCATGACCACAAGAAACAAGATCAACTTTATTGCTAAGCCGGCTCCCCTGTCATCCACCAGGCCATTATCACACACACAAATACAAAGACTTCTGGCAAAGGCCCCCCCCCGCCAGTTTGCAAACCAACTAATATAGGTGTTGGGTATGGACCCAAGAAAGCTGCCATTCAATGCACTAATCGTGGGCCCCACTAACTCTGGCAAAACACAGTATCTTCTCTCCCAACTGGTGGGCCCCTTCCGGGGTTGTTTTGATTACATCGTTTTATTCTGCCCCACATTTGTTAAGAACAAGACATACGATGGTTTCGTGGATCGCGATCCGCACATCTTTGTGGTTGTCTGCCAACAGCATGAAATCGAAGACTGGTTGAGGGTGGCGAGCTTCTTTTTCGCATGCACCAACACTTTATTCATTCTCGATGACTGCGCCGCCTCCAAAGATGTCAAAGGTCGCACGGGCCAGCTGGTCAATCTTGGGTTCAGCGCAAGGCATGACGGCATATCCGTGTGGGTCTTGACCCAGCAGATTACCAGCATTGCCAAGCCATATCGCGACAACATTGCAGCGATCGTGCTCTTTTACACGCCCTCCAGCAAGACAACCAAAGCCATATTCGAAGATTATGCCGGTGAGCTCTCCCACGAGGAGTACAAAGAGTTTATCGCAAGGCTCAAATCCCGCAAGTTCTCCCACCTGGTTTTCTCTCTTAGGCACCCGTATGGAATTGAGTACAAAGTTTAAACACACACATATATACCATGAATGCGCCAACCAGTCTTCACAAGCTCACTGTGCTTTCACAGCTTTTGGATGAATTGCACAAACACACCCTTGAGGCGCAAAACAAAATTATCAAAGCCGCTGGTGAGGAAGATCTGCGCCTCATGCTTCTCAACAGATATCCCTTGCGGTTGAATTCTATGCCAGACACCATGGCAGGGGTGGTAAGAGAGATTGAAACTCTTTTGCCAGACATCAAGAGAATTATTGAAAAATAAAACACATATGTATACCCCTGATGGCAGAAGCTGCTGAAGACCAGGCCGTTTTTGACGAGGTAATGCAGATGCTGGAGGCCACCCCTGGTGCCGCACCTCCCACAGGACTAGTTGGTGACAATGACATTCCTGCCAAACGGGAGAAGCTGGCAATCCTTGTTTCAACTGGCAAGGCTAAAGAAGCTATCGGCGTGCAGCTCACACACGATCATGTCAAGCGGTTGTCAGACAAGGACGTTGACAAGTACTGCAAACGGTACGAGGCCTACGTTGGCAACAAGACGACCGAATCCCTTGTTGATTCAGCCATCATGCTCATATCCAAAGGCGTTGGAATGGTGGCCCCGGTCAAGGATGTGGCGGGATTGCAGAAAGAACTCAAGAACGACTACATCATCAACCAGGAGCTATCAAATCTTGCTGGGGCTATTGCCGTGCGATGCGGACGATGGCTGGCGCTTGCCAATGCTGCTCTCATCACAACAAAACACATCAAGTTTGAACGAGAGCCTGATTTGATAGAATTGGAACCACCAGCCACACATCCAACCAGGGACAGTGAAGGCTATCCACTTGAGGGCCTTGATGAAGTTGGGTTGGGACCTGTGGCGACCTCGCAGCAACCTTGAAGAAACCTGGCAGCAACCTGTCAGCAACCTGGCACATCTAAAATAAAAAAATCACATATATATACAGGATGGCCACACCACTCGAGACGATCCCTGAAGAAACTCCAACTCCAACTCCAACTCCAACACCTGCACGGGTTACCTCTGAGGCACCGAAAACAAAGCCTGCAACAGAAAAGAACCCTGGCCGCGTTGCTTCTGGCAAAAGGCTAGCAGAGCGCAACCGCATGGCCCGGGAAGCAAAGAAAAAGGCGCAAGCAGAAAAGCCTGCACCATCAACAAGTGGCACAACAAGTGAAACAACAAGTGGTGCAACAAGCGACACAACAAGCGACAGCAACAGCAACTCAATCGTTTATATTCTGGGGGTTGGCGGGTTGATTGTCTCTGCTGCTGGTGTTTATTACCAGCGCGAAGCCATAATGCAAAGGCTTGGGCGCAAATCAAACACACCACCACCAACGCCAGCAAACACACCAGCAAACACACCACAACCAGCAACACCACCAGCAACACCCCCATCTCGAATTCCTGTAAGACAAGGACTAAAAAATATGGAATAAAAAAACATATATATATATACTGCACTATGAATCCTTTCCAGCCTGGGATAAATATTGCTGCAATCGGAGGCGTGCTTCTTTTTTTGGTTGGATTTAACGTGACCGCTATTGAAACTATGTACAGATTGGCAATGAACAGGCACAACGAGCCCGAGCCAGAGCCTGAGCCCGAGTCTGAGTCTGAGTCAGAGGACGAGGAGCCACAAGCCCGAACCCGAGACCGAGGTCGAGTCTGAGTCAGAAAAATAAAAAAATCATATGTATACCAACCATGTCTGACAACAAACTTGTGAAGTCTATCCTCGACGCCGCAACAATCACTGGCCTTGTCGCTGGTATTGGTTGGATTGGTAAAAAGACCATCAAAGAGAACTTAACTGCCGACCCCAGTGCAAGCTTAATGAATTACGTCAAGTTCACAGCGGTCATGGCCGGCACCATCGCGCTGAAGAAATATCTCGAGGACCAGAAAATCCTCCCAGACAACTTGTAACACCATATGTATACACAATGGCCTCGATCGCAATAATGGCCCTTGGCGCTGTTCTCAATGCGGCCACTTTCACGGGCGGCAATTATCTCGCAAAATATCTGTCTGGTGATAACGGAAGGCAGCAATGGATGAGAAAATCCGTCACGACCACGCCCTTGAACAATACCAAGCGGCTTACGCTAAATACCAGAAGGACCGCACCAAGCTCCTTGACTGGATTGCAGCCAACGATCGGAAGGAACACCAAGCTAGCAAAAACTGCCAAACCACTGACCAAGCCCTAGTCTTGTATAACCAGATGCACCAAACGCAACCAGATAAACAAATCAAAGACAACAAAGAGCCTGTCTTCTCGGACTTCTACAAGCCCAGCACACAACAGAAGAATGGCGAACTTGCGTTCATTGGAGGCACCCTGCTTGCGGGTGGGTATGTGGCTTATCGCTTTCTGTAAAAAATTAAAAAAAAAATCCCATATATATACCATGGCTGCACCCGCTAAAGAAGCGACATTTTTACCAGCATGCCCCTGGGAAAGGCTCGAACCCATCCCGGAAGAGCATTATAAATTGGGTTACTTGCTCAGAAAAGCCATAACGGCAGACCCTGAGGAATTAACTCAAGCGGTTCATGAATTTCGTGAACAAGGCAGAAAAATTTCTGGGCGTTACATTGGCGAAAATGAAGAATACATAAAGATTGAAGAGCTGCGCCATTTATATGCACAGCTTATCCTTGCGTTGTCGAACACACCTCCGGCCGCATAAGACATGGGCATATGTCGCCAATACATAAGTATATACCCCTATGGAGGCCAAACTCTCTAAGATCTATTATGGCCCGAAAGGGTATTGGAAAGGGCTTGCCGCTGTGAAAAAGCTAGCTGCTGCGGCCAAGGTCTCTGATGATGTCGCAAAGAAATGGCTGGTCAAACAAGCCCTTTGGCAAGTTTACCTCCCAGCACCACGCGCTATCCCCCGCCCCAAGTTTGATGTCTCATCACCCAATGCAGTGCATCAAGCAGATCTTCTCTTCCTGCCCCACGACAAACTTCCCCACGGAAGAAAGGTGTACAAATACGCATTAACCCTTGTGGATGTGGCTAGCCGTTACAAAGCAGCAGAACCCTTGACTTCGAAAGAGTCTGAAGAGGTGGCTAAAGCATTTCAGAAGATTTACAGACGTGGCCCTTTGAAATGGCCTCAACTCTTGCAAGTTGACCCTGGGAAAGAGTTTATGGGGGCTGTTACAAAAGAGATGGGGGACAACAAAACGACCATTCGTCGCGGGCGGGTTGATATCCACAGAGACCAAGCAATTGTGGAGAGATTCAACCGAACCCTGGCTGAAAGGCTGTTTGGTTATCAGTATGCCGTTGAAATGAATATGCCCTCTGGCCGGTCGACTGCTTGGGTCAAAAGACTGCCAGATGTTGTCTCGGCCTTGAACAATGAAGTAACAAGACTCACTGGCAAGAAGCCAAAGGATGCAATCAAAGAGAAAGCCGTTTCTGCCAAGCCTGCGACTCCATATGCTAGGCCAGTTGGGGAGAAGGAGAAAAAGCTCCCACCACGGGCGAGTGTGAGATATCTGTACCAGCCTGGTGAACTGGAAGGGGGTGGGAGGCGTGCGACTGACCCGATCTGGTCTTTGAAGGTCTACCAAATACAAAGGATTGTAACCAAGCCGAATGAGCCAGTGGTTTATTACCTTTACGATGGGCCTAAGCGAGGCTTCGTTCGTGAGGAGCTGATGGTTGTGCCACCGGGCACTCAGTTGCCTCCGGCTGGACTCTAGTGCAGGCTAGTGTATGTCTTTATGCCCGTATGCCAGCGTGTTGACACTATCATCCTTGATCCAGCGCTTGGAGTCAAATGGTGACAGTGTTGTCTTGTTGAGATGCTCGCCGAAGATCTGATGGTCTTTGCTTCGAAGCCTGTCCATCCCGTGCTTGAAGTATTGCCTGCTGAAGAGCGCGTCCTTGTAGTTTTGGTGGATGATCTCTTTCTTTGTGACAACCTTGGTCGTGCCCTTCGCCTTCTTGATGTTTTTGTCACCCTCGAGAAGGATTGAGTACATCTTTGATCGCAGCGCGATAACCTCCGAGATCGGCTTGCCTGCACACTCATCCTTCATCTTACCGATGACCTTCTTGTTTACTTGACTGTGCAAGGGATGGTCATTGGGATAGTCGCTAGTGTCATAGTGCCAGAGACTGCGCCTCATGTCTTCGTAGATGTCTTCCGTCTTGATCTCGAGTAGGAGAGAGTCTGTGTCGGTGTAGAGTAGCTCACACCGTGCGCCGTACTTGTACTTCAGGTGCTGGTAATAGAACCTGTACATCAAGGTTTTGGAGAGATCGAGGATGCACATACCCGTGTATACCGGCCTGTTCATCAGGATTCTGTCTTTATGCATCTGGATGCCAGCAAGGCTGCCACTAAAGACCGTTGCCCTTGCGAAAAGTGGGCTGGATAGGAGCTTCCGGAGTTTTATCTCCTCATTGGCTCGTACGAGCTTGACAACGGTTCGGTTTCTGAGGTTCTCCATTGTCTTACCGAAGACGGAGTTGTTCGTCAGCTTAAAGAAGTCCTTCTCAAACTGTGTCTTGGCCTGCTTCCTGAGCTCGGTGTTCAAGGAGATGTATGGCTCCATCCAGTCCTTCTGGTCGAAGGAGAGAACGTTATACACCCTCTTCAGTTTCATACCGAGCTCGAGATAGAGCTGGAGATTGCGGTAGTGGAGGACATAGTTAGTTTTGCCCCTCAGGGTGAGGAGTAGCTTTTTGGTTCTGTCCTTCCCTAGATTCAGCTCTCTTGCAAGGGTTAGTTGGTAGGGTGACATCCACTCTTCTGGGACCTCTGTGCTCTCTGGGGCGAGAGGGTAAGAGTTGTGCTCGTCATGCAACTCCTCTGGGTACTCCAAGTCCACCTCGAGAATGCATCCTCTCTTTCTGTCTGGCTGCAAGCTCATAATTTGTTTTTCAGTGGGCATAACGCGCGCCCATGAGAAATTGCCAACAGGGAGAGGCTGGCTCATGGCCCAACCATAGAGGTTGTTTGCATCGAGGTAGTGAATGTATGTGGTCTCTTCCTCTGGATTGTAGTCTTGCAGATATGGATTGTTTGCCTTGCAGTGACGCTTCATCTCTGTTGATATGCCGCCACGCATTCCCTTCTCGATGAAGAGATACATGTTGTAATCGGTTAGGAGTTCTAGCTGGATTCCCGTGTGTTTGAGTAGCGCGTCCCAACTCAGACCAGGACTTGTGTAGTAGTGTGCGGGGTCAAGGTCGTAGTGCTTGAGACATGTCTTTCGGAAGTTCTCAAACACATCCGCGAGGAGAACTGTGTCTGTTGCCAGATAGAGATCATGGTACTGCCCGAGATTCTCGCATTCGAATGCTTCCCAGACTTGCCTGGCATGTTCGTAGTCTTTATCGTCTATACCAGACTTTGTGAGCTTGCTGTAGAAAGCCTCTCTAGGCGGGAGAGATGTCTCGTTGAATCTCTCGAAGGAGTCCATGTACTCATAGGGATAAACGCCCTTGCGGAGTAATAGGCCTCTTTTGGCTTGGTAAGTTATAAGCCGCTTTGTGATCCCGAAGTCCTCTGGCTTGTTGGACCCTACAAGGTTGTCTAGGCTAGAGCACATGAACTGCAAGCTGTCAATGAACCTGAGTCTGCCGAGAGAGAATGAGATGTATTTCTCCATATTGTTTGGGATACATCTCAGATTGGGTGTGCCCTCGATCTCGGCGATGTGCTGCATCAGATGATGAGCGTCGTAGCCTTTCAGATTATGAAAGACAACCGGAATGATTGTTTTCTTTGGGTCGATGCGGAAGTAGCTCCGGTTACACACATTGTGGGCTGCGCCGCGATACTTACCAGCTATGTGGCAGTGATCTCTGACATACAGCGTCTCTGAATTGTGGGCGTAAAAGAGGCCGGTCACATTCAATGCAGTCACTCTCTTCTTCAGCATCGTCTGGCTTAGGCTGCCTCTTGGCCCACTTACCGTCATCTGGTTTTAATTGATTTTAGAGTTCGAAAAAGCAAGGTATTCGGCTGCCAGGATATTTTGTGTGCCTGTGAACCTTGCCGATGTATTCACCAGTGCCTGGGTGAAAGAAATCGACCTCATCGCGTTGGTTGTGCTTGACAAGATCCTTCTTGCAGATGTGACAAATGGTTGCAGTATAGAAGTCATGCCGGTCTTGTCCTGTCATTTGCAGCGGCGCCTCCTGCTTGAGTGATTCCCTCAACTCGAGTTCAGTTTCAACAAGAGCAGCAAGAAACCTTTGCACACAGTCTTTACCACGGTAAAGGAAGTCTTTCACCACCTCTCCATCAGATCGTACAGCAATGAAGGAGAAGCCACAGGGTTTGTGGATCTCTGTCTGTGTTGTGCTGCTTTTACCGGGTGCTGGTATGCATGTGTCAACCTTCTCGATGATACTCTCGCTGTCAGCGTAGATGATAAACGGCGCTTTCATCTGCCTCTGGTAGTTTGTGAACTGTAGAGTGTTTCTACCTTTCTCAGGCATATCGATTCTTGTTGGGCGAGAGGCGGCTCCAATGCATAGAGTGCGGTGTTTCTCGAGGACTCTTTCCGATGTGTAGCCCTGCAAGCACCTCATTAGGACTTCAACACGGTCAAAGTGTGTAATTCATTATTTATTCCACACATGCGCAGTTTAGACCTAATACTACCGCGGGAGACCTGGAACTAACTAGTATCTTAGCAACCAAATGCAGACATTCCTCCTGACTCATCCAGTTTCTTTCCGTCGATCAAAACCTGTTTTGAATCAGCGAAAACGAAACATGCGAACGAGAATGGCTTTCGAAAACTTTGAACCTAACTGTAAAGCAGAAGCGTTAGCGATCGATGATTATGGAGTTTGGTGTGTCTGCGCCGTTGTTTCTTCAACCTGAGAGGCAGGTATAGTTTCATTTGATGGCTGGAGTTCCGAGTGAAATCGAAGGATCGAAGATGAGCGCGAGATTCGCAAAGAAACGATCGCAGTAAAAGATGGCGTCAAAAGAAAACGCTCAACCTTTCGAGCAAAAATATTGAATGAAGCTTGTTTATAGTTCCTGCTCCAGTGATAAATAAATTATATCTCTTGAGTAAACGCCATGGTTTATAAAATGCTACAATGCAACTTCAGCCTTCCAGAAATTTATTCAAATAATAAACACAGAAACATGACAATACGCATCACTGATCACTTGATCGACCATGGCCGGGCCCGGCTCAGGATACCAAAACGAAATAAAACCAGTCGATTTACACCACTCGCATGGAATTGTCTTAATGTTAAAGTCTTTCCGAATATATTTCGCTTTGAAATGGTAAACTTTCGTGCAAGGACGGCTCGCTTTCTATTTGTAAACAAAGAGCTCAAATTACGGCAAGAGCTTACAATTTGCATAAAATCCTACCGGCGAACGAGATGTGTTCAGATCTCTCTGAATTGTGAAGATTACAACATCCATCTTTTGACCTCTGAATGAAAAGAATCGTACTTGTATTAAAAATATCGCATTGGCTATTCGTACGGCACCGGTATGGGACTTCGATTTGCTATTCGTACGGGAGTATTCTT
>JAJLRJ010000006.1:11783638-11833638 GCA_024195265.1 Dendrophyllia cribrosa | reverse complement strand
ACGTACATTGAAGCACAAGGCAGCATAAAAGTGCACAAACTGAGGGCATAGCTGCATTGTATTAAATGTGCTGGGCATGCTGGATACTATTGTGATGATCCAAGGCGGCACAGATTTAGAACAAAATTAATTCCCTTTTTCTCAATTAATTAATTTTTTTTTTGCTTGATACAGGCAAAGGTAGCCCACAAATGACACTGGACACCTAACACCCAATTTAGAGAAAAATTTGGAAATATACATGAAACTGTCTACAATGTGCATTATGCATCTGGCAGCTGCAACTGTCTTTATAACAAATTATATTCACGGTGTACATGTATGTCTTATCTGTGTCCATGTGCTCTTGATTGACCTGTTGTTTGACTTGCCTTGCACATCTACTGTACAGTATCTCTGAAAAA
Source organism: Dendrophyllia cribrosa (assembly GCA_024195265.1). Lineage (NCBI taxonomy): Eukaryota > Metazoa > Cnidaria > Anthozoa > Scleractinia > Dendrophylliidae > Dendrophyllia > Dendrophyllia cribrosa. Next base: position 11,833,234 of record JAJLRJ010000006.1, on the reverse strand, counting down.
TATGAACAATAGAATTAGGATAATTGGCCTACTATTACATGACAAAACACAATGTTCCAGCTACAGTACAGTACCGCTCAGAGATAAGCGAACCAAAATTCGCGTTAAGAATGCGTTCTGAACGCATTGGTTTTAACGCGCTCGCGCGTTCAGCTGCGTTAAGCTTCGTTAAACAAACGCGAAATAGTGCGTTAAAGTTAACGCATTAGTATGTATGTATGATTCCATTCATTCAATCGATAAACCGAGCAGCACTGTTTATCGAAAGACAAATTATATCGACGTGCGATGGCACTCGCATAAACAAAACATAACAGTTTAACTAGAACGGATATGGAGGTTATATTCATTAGGTTATCGGCGATGACTGGATCTGCGACATGTTTCGAACTTTTGTGATCTCTCCGCTGGTTAGCTCAACAGTAATCGGCGCGCCATAAAATATTTTATCACAGATTTCGCCCTTAAAGTAGGAGTATTTTGCTGTTTCAATCACGTATGTGCGCCTGATAGAACCGGAGATAATATTTTTTTATTATTATTGCCGTGACAATTACGACGCTCGCCCGTCACACGCTGTATCGATCGAAGGGGACATTTGTTGTCTCGTCAACTCCGGCGAACTTAAGGCCGTTCGCGCAAGGCGACCAAACTTCGCTTCGATAGACAGTGTTTTGCAAAGTAGTTTGAAAATTAGAACAACTGCAAAGTAGTTTAAAATGGTGCGAATCCGTTCGCTTTTTGTTGTTCATTGTTTTGACCTTCGCTGAATTGCTGTTTTGTAGAAGTTTGCTACAAAAATCGTCACGTGCAAATCAAAAGTAAAAATTTGCATACATGACAGCTAGAACTTGCAATGATTGACATATCAGTAACTCCCTCGTCGAACATTTCAAACACTCGAAAAAACACAAAATCGCAATCGATCTTTAAATTTCGCTTGTCACAGCGTATCGCTTGCGTAAACGAAAACTTTAATCACATTCGCAATCGATCTCTTTACGGGAAATTATAAGTTACCTTGCTCGTGAATTACAAAACTCGGCCATCGAATTCACATGATCTCAAAGAAATTTAGCGTAGCGTATCGTAGACGGCGAAAACGGTGTTTGAAGATGCAACCAAGTGAACCATCGATCGCGCTAAAGTTTATGCAAGGCGATCACCAAACGCTTCGATAGACTGAACTGTTAAAGACTGAGTTCAGCTGAACTCTGTTATATTTTTTGGAGTCGCGAGGCGAATTGAGTCTCGAAATTGTTTATTTTGTCGCTCTGTTTGAGCGCTTGTTTAGCCGTGTAATTGTCATGATTTTGTTCCCCTTGTTTTGGATTTCGATTCTCGCATTATTGTCGATGTGGCAGTTTCAAAAGACTAGTCCCGGTGGACTCGCCTTTTGTTTTGGATTACAAAAGAAATGATGGTTATGAATAACAAAGGCTTAACGCGTTAAAGAAAACGCATTCACCCGATGCGTTCAAAATAACGTGAACGCAAATTCAAACGCGTTAGGGTAGCGTTAAGAACGCGAGTGCTATGTTCGCTTATCTCTGAGCGGTACTGTACATGTACATGCACATGCAGCTCAAAAAAAGTGAAAAAGGTGCTAATCAAATTTTTTGGAAAGAATCCTGCAAGTTATCAGAATCACAACAGTTACTTTTTTTCCACTTAATTATCCCTATCCCGATATACCTGTACATGTAAAGTCCTGGGGTGAGGGGAATTCCACCAGGAACACTGTACTACAGTTCTGAGCTCTGGTCACATACTACAGTGTATGCTATCTGTCCTTAATTTGCCATTTTTTTTGTTTTTGTTTTTAATACTTCTAAATGTACCAGGAGTGTACATGTACGTGTACAACAGGGGACATAATGTGGAACTGAACATCCCAAAAGAAACCAAAACCATACAATAACATGTACTTTTATTAACCCTTAAAGAGGTATACAGTGTACATTGTAAGAAACATGTATATCCCATTCACTTTTGTATGAAAGTACCCCCAGGGGTAAAGAGAACCACATTAAATAATGCAAAGTACATGTAGTTCCCCAGACAGAATGAGCCGCAACCCAATCACGAGTAACCCCCCCCCCCCCCCCCCCCCCCCCCCCCCCCCAAAAAAAAAAAAAAACAACAACAACAACTGCTTACAAACACTGAATGCCACAAAAATGCTAACTGCCAAATAAAGGCTAACACTAATGCCAACAAATAACCTGAAATGCTAACTTACAGTAGTACAAACTGCCATAGAAAAGCCACTATTGCAAGGGCAGGGGACAAGGCGGCCAACAATGTTTGCTCCTCGTAGTTAACTACCGTGTACGAGAAAAATTTTGCAGATTGCCGACTGAATTTGTTTTGCGGAAGGAAATTTTTGCGGATCGAGACAGCTAAAATTTCTGCTGGGAGGATTGTTTGCGTATTTCTGGTCAAGTACATGTATAAATAAAATTCAAGGCAGTATGGGTATTCAATTGTAATTTTACTTCCTGACCGGAGGTTTCTATTCTTGGTTTGCAACCACGTGACAAGGCGGCCATGTTGGTGGTCAATACAATACAATTTTTGTCGCAGAATTTGCATGAAAATAGAGTTTAGTTCCCAGCGGAGAGAAACGCTTTTGTTCTTGACCACCAACATGGCCGCCGTGACGTCACGTGCAAACCATCAATAGTTCCCATAGTTATGGTTGCTGTTCTAGTGCCAACATAAACATAAAAAACGAGAAAACCTGAGTGGATTACATGTATTGTACGTTCTTGTAAAAATGTATTAGTCAATTATACTAACTAACAGTCTCTGGTTCTTGTGAGGACGTGTCTGGAGTTGAATCAGGAATACAGATGACTGTTGCGCCGGTCGCCTCGAAGTTATGAGAGCACTATGTTCACTGTTAAAACAAGATTTACTAATTTTTCTGCGAGAGTATTCATTGTATTGCTGCGGAGGAAAATTTTGCCGGAGTCTTTTTTTTTGCGATCGAAGGAAATCCGCAAAAATTAACTCCTGCAAAATTAAACTCCTACACGGTATGTTAGATGTGGTTAAATGTAATTTAAGCTAAGTTAAACGCGAAACAATGCTGGTCTGTGGTCTCCCTTGTGGTGGACATGCGCAGTGGTTGGGGGATCTGCAGGGGGTCGCGTGGTTTTACAGCTTGGCCTTTGAGGTCAACTCATTTTCACGTGCACTTTTGCCATTTCAACGGTGCTTGGCGACTTCGCTTCTTCGCTGTGTTTATTCTTTACTTGCCTTCTGATGATGGGTTCTCGTGGCACCAATAACAGCTTGCAAACCGCTCCGGTGTTCCCTCCTGTTCCATCCGGAGAAGAGGCTTCGTTGCAACCCGTGTTTTCGTCGGCTGGTGAAAACGTTTTGCCTCCCACTTCTCAAGTTTCTCAAGCGTCTCTTCAACCGGCCGGGCCGGCGATCGCTGGAGGTTCGCCAGAAATGGTGGCGTTTATCACGCAGACCGTTCAAGCTGTTCTTGCCGCCGATCGGGAAACTTCGAGAGCTGCTTCGACTACGTCCCAGTCGAGTCTGTCCGCAGCGAGTTCCATTTCTACTACGCCGCCATGTTCGGGGGGCGTTCCCGCGTCTTTGCCGTCGCTCGCTGATTCTGCCTCAAGCTTGTTGGCCGCGGGGACAGGATTTGGCGGACATCACGTTCAAGGTAGGCCAAACCAATCATTTGTTGTGCCGTCCTTTGTGTCTACGTTCTCGCTTCCGTCCATGTCGTCTTTCGCTTCTAGCGCCACGAACGTTTGCGCTTCACAGAGCGGGGCGATTCGCGATTTCGCCGCCCGTTCTGTCGGTCAACCGGCATCGTTTTTGGACCAGCCTTTCGTCGTTGGTCCCGGTTTCTCGCCTGTGCCTGCGAAGCTTGTTGCACAAATCGTGGCTGGCAAGTACGTAGACTTAAGCGAGTTATTGGCAGTGAACTTGCTTCAGAAGGAAACTGAGCCTCAACTGCTGTTCGACGGGCGCCTTGTTCTTACGTCCCAACCCAAAAAACAGCGCCGTAAGATCGAGGACATCGCGTCCTGGATGGAGGCCTTTTCCATCTTCGCCATGATTTTGGTGACTCACTTCCCGCACCGATGGAAGGACTTACTGCAATACCAGCTACTCATCCTACGCACATTTCGTCATTTCTCGGGAAAAGTTTGGCTCGCGTACGACCAAGCATTCCGCGAGCATGCTGCCTTCATTCGCCTGACGGATTGGTCGTCGATGAACGTCCAATTGTTTAATTTTCATGCTGCGGGTTCGTCCGTCCGTGAATCGACTCTGGCTCAATCCAATGAGTTCCCTGAGCCGCCAGGGTCTCCGTCTTCTGCCGTCGTGTGCATATCGTGGAATAAGGGGCGCTGTACAGCTCCTTTCGCGTCGTGTCGCTATGCCCATCGCTGCAACTTCTGTTCAGGCTCCCATCGTGCGACGACGTGCTCCAATCGCCCCAGCCGGGACAACCGTGAAGAGCGCAAACGTCGCGCTAGTTCTCCAGGATCTTCCTCCGGTGCTAAAGCTCGCCGTACTTAAGGGATTCTTTAGTCGCCGTTTGTAGCAGCAACTCGCTTGTGCGTACGATCGGCAGTTGTTTGACGTTTTAGCGTTGTCGCCTCGTGTTGTGGCTTCGCTCATTTCCACTTGAACATTCATGACTTTGTTGTTTATCGTTTTTGTTCGTTCGGCACTTCGCCTCAGTTGATTAGTTATCGTAATTTGGTTTCTATTGGGGCTATTTTGACTTGACTGTTCGCTTGCAGCTACATGTATGTTGTTCCTATACCCCGTTCAGCAGGGGTCGTGGTATCGAGCTTTTAGCCCACTCGTCTTGCTGCTAGGCTCGTTTTTTAGCCTTTGTACCAGTCACAGATACTTTAATAATAAAATGCAATGGTTGGTTTTCCATCGTTTTGCAAGTGTTTCTTTTCTTTGCAATTTTATCCTTAGGGGGTCCCATTTTCCATCCAGTGTCGGTGGTCTCTCCCCTGAATGTGGCACAATTCGCATTGGACCTGGCAGGGCACCCAGATCAGCGAGCAGTCGCCTTTGTTTTGCAAGGCCTCCAGCACGGGTTTCGCCTGGGATTCCAATCTACTCGTAGACTTAAAACAGCCAAACGGAACAAACCGTCGGCGTTCCAGAACCCGAAAGTTATTGATGATTATTTGGCCCACGAGGTTTCCCGATGCAGGGTGGCAGGCCCCTTTCCTTCAATTCCCATTCAGAATTTACAAATAAGCAGTTTCGGGGTAATCCCTAAAAAAGGCCAACCTGGCAAATGGCGGCTTATTGTTGACTTATCCTCCCCTGGTGGGTACAGCGTAAATGACGGTATTAGTGCTGACGCATTCTCTATGCATTACATCAGATTCGACCAGATTATCTGCATGGTGGCCAAGCACGGGCCCGGGGCCATGATGGCAAAGTTCGATGTCGAGGCCGCTTATCGCAACGTTGCGGTGCATCCTGAGGATCGGTACCTTTTAGGGATGAAGTGGCGGGGCCAATTCTTCGTTGACTTAGCCCTTCCCTTTGGGCTTCGCTCTGCTCCTTATATTTTTAACTCGATAGCAGACATGGTGGAATGGATCATTATTAATAGGTACAATGTGGCAGACCTTATGCACTATCTCGATGATTTCATCACAGCAGGCCCGGCCTGCTCGAACCAGTGCGCTAATAATTTGCAAACATCTCTGGCAGTTTGTCGGTCACTTGGCCTTCCCCTTCACCCCGGCAAGTGTGTTGGCCCGTTAACTTGTTTGACTGTGTTGGGAATTGAACTAGACTCAGTGCAGCAATCGGCTCGGCTTCCAGCTGACAAGTTGGCCGCCCTTCAGGAGTTGATTCAGTTGTGGCGGAACAGGCGGTGGTGTACCAGACACCAACTCGAGTCGCTGATCGGCCACCTTCACCACGCAGCGAAAGTCGTGTGGCCTGGTCGTACTTTTCTACGCCGCATGATTGACCTCCTCTGTTGCTTTCGCTCGCACGATCATCCTATTCGGTTGAGCGTGGAATTTCACAAGGATATCCAATGGTGGTCTGATTTTCTTACGTCTTGGCACGGGGTGAGCTTTTGGCTCTTCCCGGGTATGTCCGCATCCTCAGATGTGGAGGTAACGTCAGATGCTGCTGGTTCCTTGGGTTTTGGCGCATACTTCAAAAATGAGTGGTTCAGCGGAGCATGGGTCCCCTCTCAGTCGGATCAATCAATCGCTTACAAAGAACTATTCCCTGTTGTGGTTGCGGCACACATCTGGGGTCCGCAATGGCACCGATGTCATGTCTTGTTCCGCTCGGACAACGAGGCGGTGGTGCACATTCTCACGTCTAGGACATCGAAGGTCTCGTGCATTATGCAGCTGCTACGCCATTTACTTTCAGCTGCAGCTCGACATAATTTTACCTTTACAGCTATACATCTGCCTGGCATTCATAACTCGATTGCTGATGCTCTTTCCCGTTTTCGTTGGCAGGAGTTCCGGCGTCTGGCGCCCGAGGCGTTACCACACCCAGCCCCAATTCCTCATCAGCTCTGGGATCTTTTGATATCTCATCCTTAGAGGCACGGTGCCACACTCTCCTGGTGCATGGGCTGGCATCCTCTACACGCAACTCGTACGCTTCAGGTCAGAAAAAGTTTTATGATTTTTGTATTCAGCTTGGTAAGATTCATCCGTCCGGTTCCCCTTGCCCGGTTGACGAATGGACGCTATGCCTTTTTGCAACGTTCTTGGCCAATACCATGCAATACTCCACCATCAAGGTGTATCTTTCTGCTGTGCGCTCCTTGCACATCGATCAGGGCTTTCCGGATCCTCTCGTCAATTGTTTAAGGTTGCAGCGGGTGCTTCGAGGAGTTAAGCGAACTCAGGGCGATGCTTCTTCTCAACGGCTTCCAATCACCGACGAGGTCATGGCGGTTATCTTTAAAGCACTGGACGTCACTATGGCGGATCATTGCATGTTTTGGGCAGCCTGTTGCCTAGCGTACTTTGGCTTTCTTCGATCTGCTGAATTCACCGTCCCCAATTTGGCCAGTTACTCCTCTTCCATCCATCTTGGTGTGGCTGATATCGCTGTGGACGCTAATTCATCGCCCTCGTGCCTTCGCATTAGGATTAAGGCATCTAAAACAGACCCTTTCCGAAAGGGGTGTTTCGTGCACATAGGCCGAGGCTCGTATCCGCTGTGCGCAGTCCAGTCGCTGTTGTCGTATTTGACTTTCAGGGGCGACAGACCAGGCCCCTTATTTTTGTTTGAGGACGGTCGCCCGTTATCTCGTTCTTTTTTGACCGCCTGGTTGCGTCGCATTTTGTCTTCGGCTGGCATCCAAGGCAACTTCTCGAGCCACAGTTTTCGCATTGGCGCAGCTACGGTCGCAGCTCGTAACGGCATCCCAGACCATCAAATTCAGGCATTGGGGCGGTGGACCAGCACCGCCTATTTGTCTTATATTCGGACTCCTGCGGAGACGTTATCGAAACTCTCTAAACAATTGACTGCAGGTGTTACCTCTTGATCATCATTGAAACCTTCAGACCTTATTTTCATTCATTCTTCTGGGGACTGCCTAGGGAGCCGGTGTATCCCTACCTATGCTGGTGTGTGTCTAGCGCAGTTTGTCAGATGTTATTTTGGATTCTCCGCGCTATTTCGTTATGCTGCGGACAATAAGCGTTGGGTGGCAAGTAGTGGCTCTGCACTCATAACGGGGTTCTGGTCATGGAGTCCAGCCTTTTTTTACAGTGGGACGGCAGGACTGTCTGTTGTAGGTGGTTGCAGGTTGGCTCGTCATCGTTGGGTATGTATGCTCCTTTTTGTTTTTCTTGTCGGCTTCAGGCCTTGGGTTGGTGTTTGGAAAGTTTTGGGGGGTATCGGTCCCTCTCCCACCCTGCTCGCGGGCCCGTCGCTCCCCAAGCACCCCGCTTGGAGGGCGAGGTCTGGTGGTTGCCGCTCACAGGGTTGTCATGGTTACCCTACGCGCTCGGCTCTCGTGCTCGAGGCTCCACCATCTTTCCAGGCACCTTCCCCAAGCTCATCTTTTGTTGATGAGTTTAAATGTGGTTAAATGTAATTTAAGCTAAGTTAAACGCGAAACAATGCTGGTCTGTGGTCTCCCTTGTGGTGGACATGCGCAGTGGTTGGGGGATCTGCAGGGGGTCGCGTGGTTTTACAGCTTGGCCTTTGAGGTCAACTCATTTTCACGTGCACTTTTGCCATTTCAACGGTGCTTGGCGACTTCGCTCCCTGCCCTCCCTCCCTGTCTGGTAAGTATGTGGTAAGTATCATGGTTCCACTGTTTTTCAGTGTGACGGTGCCTGGTGGTTGCCGCTCACAGGGTTGTCATGGTTACCCTACGCGCTCGGCTCTCGTGCTCGAGGCTCCACCATCTTTCCAGGCACCTTCCCCAAGCTCATCTTTTGTTGATGAGTTTAAATTGCATTTAACTGCATACAGTCATGTATATGTTGTGGTTCAAATTTTTCTTTGGTTTAAAAATTTTCAAACTGGTTTAATTTTTATTTTCCTTTGTCTCAGATTCATCAACATAATCTCAGACAAAGGAAAATAAAAATTAATCTAGCCTGAGAAAACAGATGTCGTTTAGCAGCGCCAACGCTGGTTCCTCGTGAAATGGACGTCTGAGAAATGCGCGCAAAAATTTTTTACTTCTGACGTAATGGCTACCCAGATCTCGGTAGTGCTTCTGATTGGTTGAAACAAATTTCCTTCGCGGCACGCATGGATCATGCATCGAACTGATCCTGCCTACATGTACATGTACAATGAATTAATAAATTGGTTATTGTAAATTTGATTTCATTACTCGTTTCAATAATCCGCTCCAGTGTTGACGCCGCGAAATGACGTCTGTTTTTTCAGGCTAAAATTAAACCGGTTTGAAATTTTCAAAGCAAAGAAAAATTTGAACCACAACATATTTATATAAAAAATGCCAACAAAAGTAAAAGGGGAATCCTACAAAATTAATACAAGACTTTTTAATCATCTCAGTGTTTACAAACAGTCCCACAATGCAATTCAAAAAGGGTCTTGACCTGACCTCCTGCACAACCTCAAAGTGGCCAATACATTCACACTGTAGATGCTAAAAGCACTGCCAGCAATACATGTATATGCAGCTTTTTGTTTCCTATTACATGACCAATTTAAATGTATGAGAAAATGAGCGATTACATATAGCTTAATACCTGAGCAAGAATGAAGTACAATTCAATTGGATAGCACACAGTGTACATCAAGGTGGTTTCTTTAGACTTAGAGAACTGGTAATAACAGTAAATGGAAGACTGTTAGAAAAAAATCATTAACGTGATTTCAACAGAAAATATTAATTATATTATTTTACAAGTACAGATGAAGCTTTATAAAAAAAACAGAAAAGCAGATGTACATGTACATGTATGGAATTATGTGCAGTGCAGCAATGTGCTGCTGTCTCTTGGATCTTTCTAAAGCTAAAGATGGCAAAACAGTACAATGTAATGCGCCGATCAATTTGAAACATCAACATCCCCCCCCCCCCCCCCGGGCAATGCCCCGGGCATTTGAACTTTTGAAGATCGACTTGTTCAAATTCCCGCCCCCTTGGGCAAAAATTGCATTCAAATACCCCACCATAGCACAGGCTGGATTTGATGGTCAAATGCCCCTCCTAAAGATCAAAAGTTTTTAGTGAGAATAAAAAACACACTTTGCATTCAGTTTTTCTGATTTATTCTACTGAGTGTTTTCCTCAAGAATATACTCAACTGAACCGCGTATACTTTGCAACTGATATTTCACCGCACGGTACTTCCGCTGTGGACACCACGTCGAAATGAATTTGTTATTGTTTGGGGATTTACTTTTCGATAATTTTTTTCTGAATTGAGTAATTCCTCGTGTGATCAACAAATGTTGCAAAAAATATTTAGCAAAGCGGTTGTAAAGTTGGGTTTTGAACAAATCGTTTGCAAGCGTTATTCCACCAAGTGAAAATTTATTAATCTAAACGCATTTTATAGCAACTGACAAATGTTTCCTGAGAGAGAGGTCGTTGTTCATTCTGATTTTACAGTGTTTTTTCTTTTCAATTATGGCCGTTGAAGATCTGCGGATCTGCGGACTGGCAATACAGTCAGCCACCTTGACTTCGAAATCTCTAGTACGCGTTGAATGGCAGTTGAAGCTATATTTTAAAAATCTACAATTTACAAGCCTTCAAAAACATTGTAAAGCTTTGTTAGCCCCTTTTTCACTTGCCACTAACAAAAACGATATTTTTTCCTTTAATAGGCCTCTACTAAAACAAAAACGATATTTGGGACATTTCAGGTTCAAATTCCCCACCCCACCTGGGCAAAGTCAAATTCCCCACCCCCGAGATGGCCTTTCACATCAAATGCCCGACTCCCCGGGCATAGAAAATGTTCAAATGCCCGGGGGGGGGGGGGGGGGGATGTTGATGTTTCGAATTGATCGGCGCATAATTTGAGCTTCCATGTGGGTCACATGTAGCTAATATTACAGCACACATGGTTTCCAATATACTCCCATTAACTAAGGCAAAATATTCATTCGATCAACTGATTTGATTTCAATTAACGAATCCAATAAAATGCAATCGTTTGACTCAGAGAATGGCTTGATACGTTTACATGAAGTAAGACGGTTACATATGTAGGCTTCACGAAACGGATCTACATGTACTAATGCAAGCTAACCGGTACAATAATGCATTGATCGCATTCGAAGGCAATGTTTTTTGCAAAGCTGTACCGATCGGGTCATTGATCATTTCGCAAGGCACAAAAAAAGTTTAAAGCTTACATGTATATGTGCAAGGAATCCTATATACTCAGTTAGTGTAAATATTAAAGGAAGGAACTCACCTTAAATTTCTCATGAGAATTCCAACATTCGAGGTCTGCACGGCCGGTGCGATCGTTTCGCTACATCTTGTACCGGCGATCGCGTTGAGTAGACAGTGATAACTAATCTTTCTTGTACTAGTGGTAGCTTTTACAAGCAATTTGTCGAGTACATTCGAGGTTGAACCTCACCAACGTTAGAATACCTATGTATTCTATGTATTCTACCAGAAGCTTATCACGTAGAAGCGTGCAACTTCCCCCTATATGTTCAGAACTATGCTGGGGATTATTAGAATTCCCAACCGACCAATCAGAATCGCGGATTGAATTTTTGCCCTTATATGGAGGGCGGTTTTCAGCTCCACGCGCGTACGCGCGGCCGCTCAAATCGGCAAGAAAACATCGAGGAAACAACAAGCGCTTCGCGAAATATGGACAGCTTACTTTCACGGCTATTTTCGTCGCTACCAAATCACATTTTGAGGTTCAAAAATGAGGAGGAAAAAGTATTGAATATTTTAGTAGTTCCAAGAAGATGACGACGGAGTAAGGAACGAAAAAAAGCTCAACACCGCGAAATCTGGACAACTCAGGTTTTTTCAAGCCTTGTTTCATCTCTACCAAATCACCACAAAAATGGCTCTTTAAAGAATTTCATGTGCAATATGGTAATTGATTTTACTTATTCAAATGTAGTTTCAAATTAGAAAGATTGTTTAAGTCAGGTTTTTATGGTAGTAAGAAAATATGAATTGTTTTTAACTCCACAAAGAGATTGAAGCGTACGGAAGAAGCGAAGCAAATTCTCATGATTCAGTACGCATGCCATGTGTTTTTCTGTTTTATTTTGAAAACAAAAGTGTTTTTACTCTCCTTTTCGCTTATAATTTATCGCTCAAACATACAATATTTCGTGTCTGACTTGAGCTTAGGGTTTTTCTTCCCAAATCGGTTGGAATAAAATTTGTTGTATAGATTTTGAAATATGAACGGCGGCGCGGTGTTCATAAATATTCAGTTCGCTGTATTTTAAACAGCCAACACTTTTTAAAACTTTCACCGACTTTGTCAACCAATCCTTACATGTACCATGGTTTTTCTTTGTATATACTATAATTGTTTTTCAAAGCGATTTTTGAGAGGAAATGAGCATACCAAATCAGTAAGTTTCAAACATGTTTATTTAGCTCTCGAGCCTACTTGTTTTCCGAATTTATGATTTCGTACGAGAAAGTTCTGATCATTTGTATCTTGAGAAATAATTTAACGTACTATTTTTAAAACTGGGTTGCATTAATTTTATGTTTTGTAAATGTGGCATCGCTTAGGTTCTGAACTCACGGAGTACGTTTTCATCATCTCGACAAAACTACTTGCGGTTGTCTTGAGGAATTTCGAAGTTTTCGAATCATTAAGCTTAATTGTTTTCAAGCAGAAGCTATCATGAGCTGTTTCGAGTTACGATTTGTTATGAGTAATTTTAACTGTGATAAACTGGCTATTGAAGATCTGTATTTATTCATTCAACTACATTGTATTTGAGTCTATTTGTCTTTGTTTTTAAATAAAAGTGATTTGGGAAACCTACATGTTGTGTGCATCTTTATTTCATTTTCATCTTTCTTTGATGCAGGTGTCCTAAAGTTTTGAACTCTGTGTTTTTATCATTTCACCGTATTTCATTCATTAACTGATTTTGATTGCTGATATGTTGCTGTTGACACAAATCGCTGTGGAGTATTAAGTTAAACCTGAGACGGCAAGCAATCTAAATGGGAATTTTTTCGCTCTGCCGGTAAAGTTTTTCCACGGTTGATACAATTTCTCCTTTTCTCCGCTTCCTCCAGTTCGGCATAATCGGCCTTCTTTTCTCCAAAGGGAGTCAATGGCCGTTTGAATAGTATAAAATTGACATTTTGGTCGAGTCTCAGAACTGCAAAGTGCAATTATTGACCTTTGTAGTAGCTTGTATGAAACAAGATACAAGCTTTTCCTGCAAGTGTTGTAGGAGCGCGCGTTTCGCGTGGAAGTAGGCTTCTTTTAGAACTCCATATTAGGAAGTAAATTCTGATTGGCTCCCCGCGTTTTCTAAAAATCCCCAGCATCGGAAACGAGTTACAGTCAAAACCGGTCAAGCGTTCCCGCCAAGAATGAATTAATGAATTCATTATTGCAAATTTGATTTCATTACTCGTTTCAATGATCCGCTCTTCGAATAAATAATGCAAAATTCAAAATAAGCCTCGATTCAAAAATCGAATTTTGATTGGATTAATGAACAAAAGGTTTATGCTATATATGGAATACTAAGCACCAGGTTGACCGCGACTCGTCAACAAAGATGGCGGCAAGATCTCCGTCGTCCTTGTGTGAGGAAAAGGTAGGTTTATAATCCATTTTGTTGGGAAACTTTTCCTCTTTTCAAGCATTAGTGCATGGTAACTATTATGGCTATAGTTTGCCGTTACAATGAAACACTTGTATTGGAAAAATCAGATTCATAGAGCGCTGTTTGAGAAGGCTTTCGGAGATACAAAAAAATACCAACAATTACATGGCTCTCGCTATACTTCCTCGAATTTTCCCAAATAACACCGAGTTTATATCAATTTGCGATCAACCTGGTGCTTAGTATTCCAAATATAGCATAAACCTTTTGTTCATTAATCCAATCAAAATTCGATTTTTGAATCGAGGCTTATTTTGAATTTTGCATTATTTATTCGAAGAACGGATTATTGAAACGAGTAATGAAATCAAATTTGCAATAATGAATTCATTAATTCATTCTTGGTGGGAACGCTTGACCGGTTTTGACTGTAATCGCTTCTCTGTTATGAGCTTCTGATTCTACCTATTGTGTTATTTTGGTAGCCTTGGCCGTTGGTAATTTGAGCTTAGCGCGTGGCTATGCGACCGTGCCTACGTAATCCCTGCTGATCACTGTATCGCAGGCGCTATTCACAGCCTCTGCTCGACAATGCTCGACCATACAGTGTATTCGCTCAAACTACATGTACGAAGAAGCTGAAATTATGGACAAATTTACACTTTAACGAGCAAGAAAGTAAAATTACTCGAAGCAGATGAACTCCATTTTAATCAAGGTATGATATATCTTTAGAGCTATAAATATACCTCAAACTTGCACTCAAAACCACTGTTCCATGGTTGGCAACCATTTTTGGAAATCAGAGGCTGCCTGATCATGATAAGCTTACTTAAGCTTATATAAGCTTAATCTATTTTATAGGCCATCTTTCCACAGGTAGCTGCATTAAACAACATGGAGTTATATGTACATGTATGGCCGAATTTAGCGAATGATTTGGCTCGGTAAACAAACAGAGTGTATACATATATGTAAGACCAGGACAGTGGTTTTGAGTAAAAGTTTGTGTGTTATGTATGCGAAGGAAAAAATAAAGTCAGGCAGTGTTACATGTATGTATCACTCGTCGTTTTTGTTTGTGACCAGCGCTGTGTATACTTATTGAACCACAATAATAATTTCAATAATAAACTCACTTCATAGTTAGCCTTAGTAATCAATTTTGGTAATGGAAATATTACATTAATTTTCATCTACATGTACATGTACAATGAAATTTCTAAGCAGTCTTTCAGGGGAGCATACTGCTGAAGTGCATTATGTACCTAGGGAATTATGCTAGGTATCTGCAGATAATTCTTGAATCATACCAAATTATAATTCTGCAAGTTAAAACTACATACATGTACATTGTATCATTTCAGACAATCATTTAGAGTACAATGTATTTCATGCCTGTACTCATCAATAGCTTTTGCTCTTTGATAAAGATACAGTACATGTATCATGTATTTTGTTTGTGAAATGGTCACATGGTTATCTTTGTTATTTTTCCCTTATAAATGGTCAGGAAAACATTTGCAAAAAAGGGTTGTGCAGGGAGGGAGAGCTGGCCCAAAACTTGAATGCTGCCCCTGTGCATAATGTAACAACCCCAGTTGATCAAGTTGTCATCAAATGTAAATTACACTAGAAGTAGAGTGCAGACTTGAAAAGATAATCAGGAAACCTGTATCCAAGCAAAGCTTTTCAACTCAGAACTGATTAAGAGAGTGGAGGAGAAAATAATGTTGCCTAAAGCTACATGTACATGTACATGTAAATCCAAAAGCCAAATTTCTAAAACATGTTCTGTTATCAAAGTTATGAGACATCACTGCAAGCTCTCCTTTCCTTCTCATCTTCCCTACCCCCGCTGCCAACAATGAAATATTATTGAACCCGTGCTGGCTTTTTATGAAGGTCTCAAATTTTTGTGAATATTCGGAATGTCTTGTGTACATGTGCATGTACATGTACATGTAGGGTGAGCAAAAATACTTTTTCTGGGCTCGAAAAAAGTCCCGTCTGGTCGTCTGGGACAAGTAGATTTTTGTGTCTGGCAAGTAACTGTCCCCACAAACTGCTTGCGAACTAAGCTGAAATAACAATTTATAGAATCTTGTCCGGGTAAGTAAAACTTAAGACTTGCTTGCCCAAAGGGCAAGTTTAAATTTCAGTTTTTTTAGTCCTGTTTTTAATGTGTATTCATCATTGTGTTCAGTGTGTATGTTGTAGGTTAAAATTATTTTAGTTTAAAATTATTTCAAACTACATGTAGGTTAATTTTTATTTTCCTTTGTCTGACATTATGTTAATGAATCTGTGACAAAGAAAGATAAAAAATTACCCTAGTTTGAAATACATGTAATTTTAACCCAAAATAATTTTAACCTTTGCACGTTCTAACCAGGCTTGGTAGGCTGATAAGCATGAATATGAAAGAGTACCTAATAAATTGGCCAACATTAATGAATACTATCTAGTTACTTGTACACTGTATTGTAAATTAAGCGCATTATCATGTAGCTGAGATACATGATTTACATGTGTTGTAAAAGCCATACTCCTTGTGGCAGCACAAACATGTAGCTAGTCTTAAGTGTCAGCCACTTTCTTGCCCAACATCTTGTTGGTGCCAGTGAGATAGCATCTGAATTTGGACTGTCATAATGCTGTCTGGTAATTTCTCAAACTAATTTATTCCAATGCTGCATAAAGTTTAGAAATCAGTGGCCAGTGCATTTAATACATATACATGTAGTTCTTAATGAGAGTCACAAGGATCTCTGCTTCTATCAATGAAAACAACTGATTTTGTTTGCATGTTTAGCTCGGTTATTCTCCAAACCAAACTATTTTTGAAATCTGCAGCAAACATTTAGATGATACCATACAGTTTGCAGCAAGTAACATGTTTGACTCTGTTACAGAATTCTTAAAAAAGCACACACAGGGAAACCAAACAAAGTTAAGTTGGCATTAGCTTCTTTTTCTTGTATCATGTTGACACCAAGTACATTAATTGGTACTCTGATAATTGTCACTTTTTGTGAGCAATGTCTTGCAAAACTACAAAGTATAGAACACAATCAATATCTAACTACCATTCTTGCACTAATCCCAGACATCACCAGACAGCATTATAGCACTCAGAATTTAGATGTTCTCTGGATGGTGCCCACAAGGGGTTGGGCAAAAAAGCAGCCACATAGTAACACTTCAGACTAGTAGATGTACATGTACCTTAAGCTTCAGCTTTTCTGATTAGCTGTTATTAATGGTCTATAATTTGCACCAATAGTATTTCAACATGAATCAAATTACCTATTTTATTATTTATTTCTAAGCCTCTTGGTGTGTTATATTCCAAAATTGAATTTTTGTATACATTTATATTCAAGATCTAGCAACAAGTCACTTGAAAAATAGGAAGCAGGCACGGTTAAACTGCCATAATACTTTGGCAAAAATACTGTATAGGGTACATTGTACATGTATGTGCTGGTATGAACTTGTTGTAGAGGTTTATTATTCTGATTCTGAATGCATGCTCCCCTATTAATTTTAGGTTTGACATCAGGTTTTTTTGCAAACAGTAAAGCATTGAATTACATGTATAGGCTCTCTCACTTTAGTGTAAATGTTTGGTGTAACCATGAAATGCTTGTTGGGATCCAAACTGTACAAACACACAGCTTGCTTGGATCTGAATTTCTTCAGTTTGTTTGCATGCATGTTCTGTGCAGTCTTGTTCATGAACATGTACATGGCACAATTTAGATATTTTTTTACATGTAGCTACTACAACACAAACATAGCTTTAAGCAATATTTTAAATATGGCTTGTCACATTTGTTTCAGGTGCATTTATGAAAAGAAAATCGAGTTCTAGATCATCCAAGCAGGGTAATCAGACTGGCAGCAAATGCAGATAAGAAATAACACAGCATAACCCAGTAGATACACTGTAAACCTTTCAAGGAGTCATTTTACCTGAATGCCAATCAATCTTTTTTTCCAAGTGTGGTTGTGAACACAAATTGCAAACGTTAATGTTTCTACTTGTTGGCATTCTAATTACAGTGCCTTAAAACTGGATTGAATGTATTTAGTTGCAGGAATGTAAACAATAAAAATTGTATAAAGAACATGCTTGGAATCATTCTTCCTTTTCTTTTGAATAACTTTTAAAATTGTCAAATGTTCTCTTTTTACTATTTTTGGCATTCAAAGATACATGTAGCTTTTGTATAAACCAATACTTTTAGGGTTTTTCCATTTAAACCAGGCTTGCCAGGCTTTTCAGTTGTTGATTTTTAACCAGGCTTACCAGGAAAGCTTGGTTGAACCAGGCTTGCCAGGCTTTCAAGGTGATGGTTTACAACCAGGTTTACCAGGAAAGCCTGGTTTAACCGGACTTAACTGGCTTTCCTGGTTCCGTTTTTGTAGCATAAACCCAGCTTACCAGGCTTTTCAGGTGAATTTCAACCAGAGTAACCAGGAAAGCCTGGTAAAACCAGGATAACCAGGCTTTTAATTTCGCTTTTTTCAGCTCAAAAGCCTGGTGAGCCTGGTTTAACCCGGGTTTACCAGGCTTGCCAGGCTTTTAACCAGGCTTTTGGTGCAAGGATTGGTACTGTATTTAACCTGGACAGCCGGCCGGGGGTGGGGTCAGTACCCCCCTCCTTCCGTAACTTCAAGACCGAGCATTAAACCTACGTACGACAATGAAACCTGGACGGTATATGGCACTTCCAAAACTGTTCCTTTGAGGTCCAATATTTTATTTTAAAAAACCTGTTGTCCATAGGTTGATGTATTCTCAGTAAGAAAAACCTAAACAATCTTATGAAGGGAAAGCGAAATGCCGTGGAACAATAGAGCATTGCCTAGTTCTTACACGCATTGTTACTTAAGAGCTGATGTCTGTAAATATCGACCAGGGGTGGGAATTATAAAAATATTGAAAAATCCTAAAAAAGATTCTGTAGACTACCCTAGGTATTCTATTAATAAAAAGATAAATTTTAGTTTGATCGGATAAATATTTTGGCGAGACCGCTTTTTCGGGGCCCAAGACCGGGCTATGAAAAGAGCCCGATTTGAATCTAATTCAAATATTATTCAACCCAGAAAGCTTCTTATCGTACTAAAGGGATTTTAACAGGTATTTTGAGTGGTCATGTGCTTGAATTGATTGCGACTAGATTATTTTACAGATTTTTAAATATTTACAAAATTTTGAGGATTTCACGCGAGCAAAATTTTGTCGAAATTCGAAGGCCTAAAATATACCTAGTTTCAAACAGCAAAAGACATACTACATTAAAAAGCAATCTCTAAGCTTTCAAAATATGGTTTTAAAACTTAGGGCAACACATGAAATGAATTTTTGGGAATGCGAAATTCAGGGAGCACTTGAGTGAAATTTGACCTTTCTGTTTTGAGGGGCGCGACACACAAATCAATACTCAAACAAATGTTTCAGCCAAAATACGTTTAATTTAGGCAATCTCAAGTCCCACAGTGATACATACATGCTTCATAGACATTAGGTGGAAATTTTACACCAATTTTCAGCCGAAAAGAACTCACATCCTGGCTTTCAGGTATTTGAACTTGCCTCGCTAATATAAACATGTGGGTCAAGTTCTTATCACGACACAGCGAAGTGTTCAAAATCTTTACCAAATATCTATCCTGTCTAGTATGTAATTAGGTCTACAATATGTTTGTTTGTACCTTGTGTCCTTGTTTGTCTTCATTTCCGCAAAAACTGAGGCAAACTACAGCGAAGTCTCCGCGCGCTTGACGTGTCACGAGTCTTGTGGAAGTGCTCACGCGAGTCGAGATTGCGTTACATAACATGACAAACAGGGAGACCGAAAACAGGAAGACCGACAACACCGGCACTCGTCTATAAAGACAAACAAGGACACAAGGTACAAACAAACATATTGTAGACCTGGTTACATACTAGGCAGGATAGATATTTGATAGCTTGTTTTTTATCTTAAAATAGGAAGAAAACTCGCCAAAAGTGATGAAGGCAAAACATGTTAACTAAAGAGACAAAACAGCGACTAAATAAGTCAGAATTCCACAAACATTTCAAGTTTGATTTCTTGACCGCCTGTCACAAAATCTAATTTAATGAACTGTAATCCACTTCCATCCTTGCAATCCTGCACTTCATCTCCAAACTGCTGCCTTTGTTTTCCTCCATAGAATGTTTTTATCCAATTAAGTTGTATATTTGGTGGCATTTGGCGATATAACATGGGAATATTAGGTAATACAATTGAAAAGCAAAGTATAACTTATCAGAATAACCTTGCCAGAGTCCTTTGCACCAGAAAATTTTCAGTGCTAAATAACTCTCTCAATTTTGAGTGCTTGAGGATAATACATCATATGGTATTTACATCCACCATGAAATATCTCCGATATCAAGTATATCATAGTGACGTCATAAGATACCTGACTATGCCCCCAAATAACATTTTAGCTCACTGTGCAAACAGGTCTTAATCATATCAATTCTAATAAAATCAATGCGGCTAAAAGGACGTTGCCATGGGTGATATTGTAGTTGCGAGTTTACTCTTTTCTTTTAAAAATTTAGAGGGCTAAATACCAGAGAAATTTAGGGGAGTGGGGCGAATTTCGTTATCTTAAGCGCAAAACAACCACAATTTGCATTTCGACAGAGCACGTCGCGAAGATATTATCCATGGAAGCCTTGCTTCCATGACGTCATCAGTCACGTGATAAACAAGCGAAAAATTCTAAGTTGTTGTCTAAATTAAGCTAAATAAATGACACATGCATTCCAGCCATATGAAAGAACTGGACTCACTTTACGTCAAAACGACCATTATTATTTTTCCTTTTGAAAAAAAAAGGGAATAAACGCAGATGGAAATTTTGTTTTGTGTTTGTTTTTCTCTTGTAATAATAATAATAATAATAATAAATTTAATCTTTAATGACAAAGTGGTTTACAGAAGGGTCCTCAATTAAGGTAATAAAAAATGCAAGTAATCTAGCCAAGGGTAAGCGAGTTTTTGTCATTTCGGCGGGACAGTGTACCTTTACATGTAATTGGACAATAAAAAGACATCCTTACCTCTTTTCAACCAGCTTTACCGTCGCTATCTCGTACTTGCCGTAATTGTACAGTTTACCGTGGCTCACAAACAACAACAGATGGTCACCGGGTTTAGGTTGGTTTTCTTTACAGTCAGACAGATGTAGCTGATCCCAGTCGACACGAGCTACTTTCCAAGAGGAAGAATACGTCTTGCACATGTTTACCGTTGCATTGTCACAGACAAATCCACTGGCTGAAGTCCAAAGACAAAGCTAAATTAAATGTATACTGAAACATTTTGGACCATGTATGCCGCGAGGAAATCTCCTTATCGTTTGGAGGTTTATAACCGATGAAAAAAAAGCATTCGACTGTAAACAAGCAGACAGTATTTTTTCACTAATACGGCTATTTCAAACACAATTTGACTGATGGTTACGAAGTATAACGTGAATTACCTGCGCTACAATTACGTTCTATAAAACATGCTATAGTTCCAAAATAGAGACACTAAAGACACATATTGACCTCAAAAATCGCATTGTCAAGAGGTTTGATATCAGATTTCACATCATTGTAATGACACCTGTAATACGTTACGGTAAGCATGTTCTGTTTTTGACACCATTTATAACCAGCAAATATGGAAAACTACCAATACATTTACTGTATTCCTTTTTTGTATGGAACAATTTTGATACCATTCTTTTCACGTTGAAACTGGCAGTAATAAAAAAGGTGTTTTAGAGTAACATCTAACTGCTTATAAGTTTTACTTTCATTTTGTCATTACAATAATATTTTATTTTTCACTTCATTTTATTTATTTTATCAGATTGTTTGTTGCTACAACACTGTATTAATTTGTAACAAAACATTTTAACTACAGTGTTTATAATCTGCTTTCCAGATTAATAGACCCTATTCATAAATGGCGGCCGGTTTATTATTCTTTTATATTCGTGCTAATCAGCCCAACTAGCCTCGTTAGCATGTGCAAAATTAAAAAGAATTTTTGCTCTAAAATGAGGCTAGTTGGGCTAATTAGCATGAATATAAAAGAATAAATAAATCGGCCGCCATTTATGAATAGGGTCTATACCTAGCTCCTAAAGGACGTTCGCGTTAATAGCCCATTTCGGAGTTGCTCTTAGCGTCCTTTTCAATACGAGGCCAAGTGCAAAAACATTCATATGGATATAAGTTTTATTTGCATGTGAAAGAAAACTCATTTTTGTATGAATGGTTTTGCACTTGGCCTTGGTTTGAAAAGGAGGCTAATGCCCCATTCACACCAACGGTTAAACATGTTTAAATGTTGTTTAGGTTTTTAGCCTCTATCTTGAAAAGTTTTAAATGTATACGACTCAAACTACCTGGAATGGTTGTAAAGTCAATAAAGTTTCTTTTAGTAAAGATTTCACTCCAAATATTATCGGAGGTTAGGAGATATTTTTCTAAACCTGTTTTAAACTAAACAACATTTAAACATGTTTAAGCGTTGGTGTGAATGAGCTTTAAGAGCAACTCGAAAATGGGCTATTGCTTATGCGCATTCTTTCTGTGCACGCAATTCATGTTGCAATGCCATGTTGCGTCATGCACGAGCGTGCGTGCAAAAGAAGAAATCAAAGCACATAAAGGGCTGGTAGCCGTTGCGTTCACTTTGCTTAGAGTTAACTTGTTTGGATGGTCGGTGACCCCCATTTTTATCAAATTCTAGACAGATTGTAAAAAAAAAGAAGAACAAATGAATGTAGGAAGTTTAATGTTTTTTCATTTTTCTACGCGCGCGACATCGAATCCTGCCAACTTGCGGCTGTCAGAGTTTGCAAATGCTCGTCGTTTAAGGATTAGATTCCCTTTAAGGGCCGTCACCAGTTGAATGAATGTGATTAACAGACCTACTCGTATAATATTTGGCATAGAAAGTTGCATTTTAGAGATTCATTTGCAATATTTTTAGACAAACAGACACTGGGCCTCTATCCAGTAAGGAAGACCAGTTTTTCAAAATAAGGGTTGCCTTTCACATGTCATTTCTCGGAAACGAAGTCCGTGAACCCCAGTTTCTTTTCTTTTCTTTTTCTTTTTTGCATTTCTGACACGAGTAACTGATTAACTGGCTATAGCAAACGTTTTATAAAACAAATCAATGTTAAGATTTTCGCCCGTACGTCCTTAATAGAGTTATTTTGTTGATTAGATTCAATCAGTATACGCATTTCTCTTTCAAAGTGCAATGGTGTCATTTATAACTTTTCCACTAAACCATGAAATGCCAGATATAACCGTGTACTCTAGCGTTAATTAATCGAGTCACTAATTAAGCCCATCACGGCTATAACCTACCTCCATGCTCGATCATGGTACAATTTTCTAAACATCCATAAACAACCTGTGGAGAAAAATCATGTTATCTGTTGTTGACCTTTTTAGTAAACAAAAAACGCAATTTAAAAAGAAGAAAAAGACTTCAGAGATTCAAAAAAGCAGCGAAACAAGGAATCAGATAAGCGGATGGACAGAGAAGGCAAAAAGCAGAGACTGAGGAGAGAAGAAGAGATGCAGGGAGGCAGAAAGTAGAGAAGCATTCAGAAAAAGAGAAGCAATGAAGCAGAGAAGCAAGGAAGCAAAGATGTCAAGATGCAATTAGGCAATGAAGCAGAGGCAAAGATGTAAAAAATAAAGGAATCATTAGGAAGCAAAGATGCAAATTTGAAAACGCAAAGTTGTAAAGCAAGGAAAGAGTGAGTTATCTCAGTAGAAGTGAAATGAAAATTCAAGATAAGAAAGTAACAATTATATCACGATGTATCCAGGAAACAATAAAATACATGCCATTCATTTGAATGGCAAAACCGTGAGATTAATCCAGATTCAAACTATACAGTTACAGAACAGTACTTTACGTTTTAGGACAGTGGTAATGGAAGTGTCAACCACGACTACATTGTAAATCCTTCAGTCGAAATTAATTTTAATTAATTTAAAAATTTAATTAATTAAATTATTTATTATTAATTATTAATTAATTATTTATTATTAATTATTATTTATTTAATTAATTTTAATTAATTTTAAAAATCCCCAGTTACATTTATTCATAGACTCTTCATTTTTATTCAAGTGTTTCCAAATACTATGAAATTAGTACTATATAAAGAACAAAAGTCTGACTGCAAAACAGTCGGTTTTCAAAGTTCAAGTAACCCACTGACGTACACGCAAACTTATACCTCCACCGTGGTGCAAGGGGGTGGAGAGGGTAGTTGCACCCCCCGCCCCCCCCCCCCCCCCCCCCCCCCCTCCATTGGGTTTTTGCGGTGTTACCAAACTTTACCAAGATGTGTCGCAAGAATAACCAAACAACTGCTGAAGACGGCATGTGCTAACAATAAATGCTCTTGGAAAAAGTCGGAGAAAAACCTTAAGGGGGTGGCATCCACCGAATGCCAAGGGTTACTAAACAAAAATGTGGTTCTCTTATGCCTTTTAAGTTTTCACGGAGTTCACCAAACTCGTGCAAAATGGCTGTTAAAATGTTATGAGGGCGCAGCATTTTCGCGATATTCGATGACTTTCTACCATTCAAAATATAGAAAATTAGAAACCTTCCAGTTCTAATTAACAGCAGAATACATGCAGTGAAACGACTAACATACACTATAACCCACGCGAAAAGGCATTATATTGTATTTTGTATTTATAAAGAGTCCTTTCATGGAGATTTCAAATGTATTCGAAAAGGGGAATGTATTTTGGTGACGTGGCCTTAAAAAGGAAAG
Organism: Dendrophyllia cribrosa; assembly: GCA_024195265.1. Classification (NCBI taxonomy): domain Eukaryota; kingdom Metazoa; phylum Cnidaria; class Anthozoa; order Scleractinia; family Dendrophylliidae; genus Dendrophyllia; species Dendrophyllia cribrosa. The sequence goes on along the minus strand of JAJLRJ010000006.1, from coordinate 11,809,075 downwards.
ATCTAGAGATTTGTCAATGAAATTCTATTTACTTGAGCTGTTATTTTAGAGTTCCCTTAGACGTTAAATACATCGAATCAAAGATTTAACTTACTATAATTTACCTTTTCTTGGCACAATACACACAACAGGAGAAGATAAAAATGATACAAATTCATGATCCTTCTCTGCTGCACAAACAACTGAATCAAGAGAGATGAAGAAAATTACTTTGGAGTCTTTCGTTATGATAGCAAACTAAGACCTGTAAAAATATGCTTAAATCAGCTGAGATAACTCATCCTTTTCAGGGCTTCTCATGAGGCGAACTGAGGCACTTGCCTCTGTAAATATAAAATTTTGAATACTAGTACAAGCATTGGCTCTCTCTTGTAAGAAGCTATGCATAAAAAAAAACATGAAAAAATTAAAGTTTTCATTTTTTTTTCTCCGTGTTACTGCCTCGATAAGAATTTACGTCTGGCTACGGCCCTGCTTTTGAAGAGCAATGTCACTGTTGCTCTCCCAATTCAAATTCATTGTCTCGATGTTTTCGAGCATAAATTGTTCCAAGTGACAGAGGTATAGAGCCGGCTTCGTTCACTTGCTATAATGTCGAACTGTAGTGTTCAAAACGGGATGAAAAGGATAAAGGTATACTGAAATAGTTGTCCTAGTTGCTGTCGAAGTCAACGACAATACAATAGTGGGATAACTCGTGATCTTCTTTTTGTAAACATTCTGAACATTAAAACCTTGACGAAGACCATGCAAATTCTTTGTTTATTTATTCTCATTTCCTTTTGCAATTAGTCCGCTGATGCGCGATCAAATATTTTATAACACTTCACTGATTCACTAAAAGACATTTCATGAAGATACACTGGTATTTGATAGTGTCACAACTCAGTGGTATATCGAAAACAGCGGACAATTATATAAAACAGTTTGTAGCTATTGCTCTACCATTTACAAGCTACATGATTCTCATTAAATTTGCATATCACGGCCAGAAAAAAATCGGCCGTGTAAGTGTTTGACCTTTCATGTCGACGTAAAGAATGAGATGTAAAGAATAAGAGATTTTGTTTGTATGAGTTTAAAGAAACTATTTTGCCAATGTCATTCAACAATATTTGCCCAAACGGTCGCAGAACTAAAAGCAATCATTTAACAACTTAACAACGAAAACGGCTTCTTCATTTCTTAATGAAGATTTAAAGTTAGTGATGTCTTAAAACGTAAGACATCGCTAAGGCAACGTTACAAAAGTTACCTATTTGCTAGATGTTCCGATTGGTCGTTTCGGCATATCTTTTTTGAGAGATAGCAAACAACATTACAATCAAGTTAAACGCCACGCGATAGTAACAGGTGTACAGTTCACTCTTTCGACATAAACATAATGTAACCAATTCGTAATTTGTGAAACCATGGTAAAATAGTGATTCATAAAGAATTGCAGTTCACAAATTTTTCTTTTATATGGTCGAGCAACTCAAAATATATAGAGTCCTTGGATGTCAAATCTATATAATTATTTAAAGCAGAGAATTCGACACAGTAATACTTCATTTCTCTTTTTTTTTAATCTGAAATACGCTGTCAAAGGAAAATTGATACCTACATGTACAGTTGTTCTGGTTTTTCTTTATCAAGGTTACGCTTCTCTGTTTCGCCTCGAAAGGAGAAGAAACCTTAAAATAACAAAGAATTAAGATGAAAACAGGTATACTGAATTTGGTTTTAAAACTACCAAAGTCAACTTTAAAGCCGATAATTGTGCCGACGAGGAAGTCTATTGAAATCTAATTGTGTTTCGATTCACTCGATAGTAGAAACTTACAGAACAATTCATAGTCAGCATTACCTATTACTTCTTGATAATCTCGAATTGAAATCTTTTATTAATTTTTCACCACAGGCACTAGCTTTCTAAGAAAAAGTACAATCACAAACTAAAAACAGAAAACATCATTTTGTAGTGGTAACTAGTAGTACTTACGTGTGCAATCACACCAAATGGTATGGGTTGATGTCGTCTGTTTTACTTCGTCTTTGCTCAGAAGGAAATTGTAAACTGAGTGTATGCGAAAATATGAAGGGTACTTATAGTTATGTGAAATGCATATTTATGAACGAAATCGTTTGCAGGAAGGATTTATCATGAGCAACACGGGGAGGAAGGATTTATTGAGCCTACAGGAATGATGTACAATATTTAGACCAACGTGATTAATCGATGGCAAACAGAAAGGATCTACTGAGTTGACATCGCAGGAAGGATCTATACTTGAGTAAACATCGCAGGAAGAATGTACAATATTTAGACCAGCGTGATCATTAATCTTCGATGGCAATCGATCATTGATGTCAAATATATCAGACTGGTCCAATACACCCGAACTGACGGTCGGGTCGTCTTGAAGTACAGTCGACTCGTTCTAGCGGAAGTCAGGTCGTAAAGTTTATCAATCCTACCACCGAAAGTAGAAATTAAAAGCTTGAATGCTTAAAATCTTAAAATCTTAGAGTCCTTAAAATCTTCAAAATATTGACGAATCGCCACGACCCGTATGTATATGTCGTTCTTTTACCAAATATATATACAACAACTCGCGAATTGACTTCCGCCGAGTCGAGTCGACTTGCACACAGGCGAGTCGTGTTGAGCCGAGAACTAAACACAACCCGACCTGTTTCTGGTAAGACGACTCGTCAACTACCTTAAACGACTCGACTCCGGTTGGGTGTTTTGGACAACCCGAAATACAGCCGTATATAGGAAGGACTCTTGTTCGTCAGTGTTGTTCATTCAGGGTATACAAAATGTAATATTACATTTGTATAACTGCAATTGCTGTAACTGATATCAAAACAAAGTTTTAATATCCACTTTTTAGAATATTCTTAGGATTTAATTTAAATTTAGCATTTTATTACACTTTAATACAGTAAAAAAGCAACATATAAGGCTGCATAGAAGGGGGTCTCGATAATGCAGCATAAGTTAAACTGAGGACAAAACAACAACAGAAACGAGACAACAGTTCAATAAAGATAGACAGCGGTAACCCTTTTGATTTTATTACTGGATGCTTAATAATAATAATAATGAGGTATTGCCAATACAAAGCTATAATAAACAAAAAGGGCCGGGGTTTGTTTGCGCTGCTATGCTAAGCAGGATTAGAGACAACAGTATAGTTCAATAAAAGACAGTAAACTGCGATTATATTGGCTTTAGATGCTGAAAGATAATTATTTAGAGAAATTTCTAATATAAATTAGAAATCTATAAGCACAACGCATACCATGGATTGTCAATTAAAAATAATAACTTAGGCCGAGAAGTGTTTTCTCCAGAGCTCATTCAGAATTATTCTTGAAAATGTATATCATTGCAGAAATGGTAGATAAATAGTCTCTTGAAATTAGATGTGCATCATCCCAAGCATCGGAGGGAGAGTTCTCGTATAAATTTACGTTTTTTTATTAATCATACTAGTACTATTCACAACGCTTGATAATAAAGCGCGAGGCATGATATCACACAAAACTGCCATATAAGCGCAAATTAGGCATTGCACGAGTATTTCACACCCCAGGATAATAATAAATACAAGACCCGATGTTTTTCTCGTTCAGTCTCTCAGTTTTCCAGCGCGAAGGAGGAAAGGGGGAACGATTTTTCCTGCTACGAACACGAATTTTCCAGCAAGCAGAATTGACGACTGGAATTGGCACTGTCCATGAACATGGCTGACCGAAGAGCTGCTAATGCACAGTTCCCGCAACAAGCGCCGGAACAAGTTCAACCGGGACAGAACCCAGCGCAAGCACAAGTTCAGCGACGACAAAATCCCGCGCCACAAGTTCGACAAGGGCAGAATCCAGTGCCACAAGTTCAGCAAGGACAGAACCCCGCGCCACAAGTTCAGCAAGGACAGAACCCTGCGCCACAAGTTCAGCAAGGCCAAAATCCCGCGCCACGGGTTCAGCAAGGCCAAAATCCCGCGCCACAGGTTCAGCAAGGGCAGAATCCCGCACCACAAGGCCAGGGCTTGTCGACGGAGGAAAATTCGCTTTAACACGTGTTAGTTCTGAAATTATTATTTTATTAAGTGTTGTTGGCCACGGGAGTAATACTTTCTTTTGAGAGTGATGCGCGATGGGAAATGTTATTGGCCCCGGAGTGGACTCGTAAGAGTTTTTTATTTGCGATAATGGCCATTGCGTAGGCCACAGAATTAGGACTCCTTGTGAGTTTGTTATCGCAAATAATGGTCATGTTTTATATTGACCACGGCACTCCTGAGATATGTGAAATGTATTGGCCCCGGAGTTGACTCGTAAGAGTCTATTGTTGGCGATAATGGCCATTGCGTAGGCCACAGAATTAGGACTCCTTGTGAGTTTGTTATCGCAAATAATGGTCATGTTTTATATTGACCACGGCACTCCTGAGATATGTGAAATGTATTGGCCCCGGAGTGGACTCGTAAGAGTTTTTTATTTGCGATAATGGCCATTGCGTAGGCCACAGAATTAGGACTCCTTGTGAGTTTGTTATCGCAAATAATGGTCATGTTTTATATTGACCACGGCACTCCTGAGATATGTGAAATGTATTGGCCGCGGAGTTGACTCGTAAGAGTCTATTGTTGGCGATAATGGCCATTGCGTCGGCCGCGGAGTAAGAACTCCTTGTGAGTTTGTTATTGCAAATAATGGTCATACTTTCGGCTGACTACGGAACCCCTTGAGATATGTGAAATGGTATTGGCCACGGGGGTGAAACTTGTAAGAGTGTATTATATACAAATGTGAAATGTTATTGGCCACGGAACAAGAGTTTGTTGACGCCGATGTGATATGTTATTGGCCACGAAGTGAAACGCGCAAGAGCTTGTTTATGCAGATGTGATATGTTATTGGCCACGAGGTGAAACGCGCAAGAGTCTGTTTATGCAGATGTGATATGTTATTGGCCACGAAGTGAAACGCGCAAGAGTTTGTTTATGCAGATGTGATATGTTATTGGCCACGAAGTGAAACGCGCAAGAGCTGTTTATGCAGATGTGATATGTTATTGGCCACGAAGTGTAACGCGCAAGAGCTTGTTTATGCAGATGTGATATGTTATTGGCCTCGAAGTAAACTCGTAAGAGATTGTTATATGCAAATGTGAAATGTTATTGGCCACGGAGGTGAGACTCGTAATTGTTTGTTATGTTCTGGAAGATGTGAATATTATTGGCCACGGATTGAAACTCGTCAAAATTTGTTATGATTTCTTAAATGTGAATATAATTGGCCAAGGAAGTGAAACTCTATAAGCGTTGGTTATGATTTTTTTTTTTTCAAACGTGGTTAAGATTGGCCGCGGAAGGGGAACTCAAAAAGAGCTTGTTATTATTTTGCAAATGTGAATATTATTGGCGACGGAAGTGAAACCCTATAGGCGTTTGTTGTGATTTTCAAATGTGAATAATATTGGCCGCGGAAGTAAAAAAAAAAAAAAAAAAAAAAAAAATATTGGCAATCGGGTGAGAGAATGTATTATGGGCGCAGATATGTTGAATACGTATGAACTAGTTCTACGATTATAAAGCGTCTGAGAGTATCTTGCCTTTTCCTTTTGAAATTATAGGCCTTACAGAAAAGTACGATGAAATGAGAGCGGATATGGATATTTTCTCCAGTTCATCAGTGGACAGCCTCCTCAACAAAATTAAAAATCTCGCCTCCCGTCCCATTGTACGAGGTCCTAGAGTTACTGGAAGCTCTTAAGAATACCGCTCGCGACGTACGCCACGAGAAGGAGGGCTACTTCCGTTTGACCTACGAAGCTTTGAGAACGAAATTGGACCAGCCTAACCATATCTTCCGGAGCTTTCTCTTGCCATTGCTAGGTGATAAAGACCATGAGAAGATATTGGGTATTGTGGCAAAAGTTGAGAAGAGCAACAGGAGTCAGCCGCAACCAATGCCACTGTCACATGCGAGGAGGTCAAATGCCCCATATGTTCGCTGCTATAGTTGTGGGAAGCTTGGGCATATCGCTGTCAATTGTTTCAAAAGAAGGAGGGAACAGCGCGGACGCCCGTCTGAACCTGCTTCCCGACCTAGGAACATTAACAATAACAAATGAACATGGGTTATATCTAAGATCGCAAAGAACAGAATTTGTTTACTATTGCGTCAGAAATTGCTGACTATGTAATGCTGTATTTCAATAAATACTGTATAATGTGGCAATGAATCGCTATTCTACGTTTATTCACCCTTGCCTCTCGTTTTAGGAATTTTCTTCCTCCTTTTCCTCTAGTAGAGAAGTGGCAGTTGTGAAAAAGAGTATCTAAACACACTCCCCCAGTCTATTGCTGGGTCATGACTGTCACCCCTCTGCTAACCTCGGTTCCCTTTTTTTTTTTTATTATTATTCCTTTGTTTTCATACCTAGATCACCACAAGTCTCCCCTGGGAATGGGAGTTTGACCCACAGTTCGATGAAAAAGTTGCACAATATGCAAAGATGCCGCAAAAGCCAATCACGTGGGTGGATTGGATGGGAACGTCACTGGAGGTTAGCTCAGGGGTGACAGAAACAGATACCCTCATGGACTGGCAAGACATTAACGAACTGAAACGCTTTGTATGTGCTTTTCCTCCAGACACGCCTGACAAACGACCTCGCTTGGAATAACAACATTTATGTATCAGAAATAAGAAAATAAACTGTATGTTCTGATAACCCTCGTTAGAGTGTGAGTAAGGGAAGTGTATGGGAAGGATGAGGCTGGGGTTATTAAGAGTGGGATGATCCTTCCTCTCAGGGGGGCCTGGGGGAGAATTCGGGTAAAGCGAAGCGGGTAGCGCGTAGATCAACTTTCTACCCATACCTTATCAGGCTGAGCGTGGAAAGAGAGCGTTGGGTAATAGAATACTATTCACAACGCTTGATAATAAAGCGCGAGGCATGATATCACACAAAACTGCCATATAAGCGCAAATTAGGCATTGCACGAGTATTTCACACCCCAGGATAATAATAAATACAAGACCCGATGTTTTTCTCGTTCAGTCTCTCAGTTTTCCAGCGCGAAGGAGGAAAGGGGGAACGGCCCCCCTCACCCACCCTCCTGCTGAAAATTCGTGTCCGAGTACACGAGTACAAGCTATCGCCTCCTTAACGCTGGATCAACTTTCTACCCATACCTTTATCAGGCTGAGCGTGGAAAGAGAGCGTTGGGTAATAGAATACTAATTGGAAATAGTCCATTTTACAGTTGTCTTCTTAGTGTCCTGGCCTTTGAGTGGAAGCGAGGCTGAAGGTGACCTTGCTATGATACAGACCTTGGAGCTTTTCAGATGTAAATTTAGCATTATTAACATATGAAAGGCAGAAAGGTTTGTATCAAAGCAAGGTCACCTTCAGCCTCGCTTCCACTCAAAGGTACGGTCACCAAGCACACAACTGTAAAATGGACTATTAGGGGAGTGCGTTCGACTGGGTGGGGTGATGGTACGAGGGGGTTAGGAAGTGGGAGGAGGAGGTGAGGGCTGGTCAAGGAGTGGCAGTTATTATATCGTTGTCACATTCTCTGGATATTTTCAGTTTAGAACTATAAAATCCAAGTCTTGTTTTGTTTACATAAAATCGCTTTGCAACCTATGAAATTAATGGACAAACACATAAAAATGGACAACAAAATTTTCTTTTGAAAAAAAATTATTCAAATATTCGTTAGTTTATGTTTAAAAGCAAAAATAAATAAACTGATTTGGCAATAGCAGTTATTGTAAAATTTGACGTCTACAAAGGTCCATCTCTCAGTCACAGTCTTTCATCTTGTCGTACCCATATGCCCAGTCACTGCCTTAGCTCAATTATCATATGGCTTCCATGAAAGACAGCAGCTTCCTCTTGCACTTGCATGGGCAATAACAATTCGCAAAAGTCAAGGACTTACCTTACCTAAGACATGAGTAGATAACCTGAGAAAAGAAGAAGAAAAGAGCAAAAAACTTGAAGTGAGGGAAAATTAAACTAAGAGTAAATTCTATACCTTTAACACATGTTTGTCCTACTTACCTAATTGACAAATTATATTATTGGAAGTCTTATGATAACTATTAATCGGGGGAAGCACATATATTCCCCTAGTTGTAAAACCATGTCTAAACACTTTGGTTGGATTATAACAGAACTAATGATGGTGTTCAGTGTTATGAAATCTATTGTGCTAATGTCATTCGGTCTAGTCTGTCTTCCTCAGTCAGTCGATACCGCAAAGTATTTGATGAATTTAAACTTGTTAACCGCTCACAGGTCATTGGCTCAATAACATATGATAATAATGTTTTATTCCTGCTGAGAGCTACATATGAGACTCCTGGAGTTTTATATTGGTCGAGTCCCACAAGTTTGTGCGCAGAGAGAAGTTGAATCTCCTAAGAAAAGCAGCTGAATTGACACATCACAACTCGCTATCGAAGTCGGGGCGAATCGCAACGTGTTTCCTAGAAAACACACCACTGCACAGTTTTCTGATGAGTAGCTTCAGTCATGTTTTCAAGGGGGAGTTCGAATAAATCTACAAAACTTCACTTACCTTGGGCAAAACTGCGAAAAACAGCAAAAGCAGAAGAAAACACGAAGAACAGCACGAATTACTGACATGTATAACAAAAACAGAAAAACATGGTCGTCGTCGAAAGTAATTTCACTGCACTTGTAAATACCAGTTCCCGGCGGCCGACATGAGATTCAGGCCATTTGTGCCAGCCAGCCAGCCAGTCCAAGATGGCGTCCAAACCCTGAAATCATATGGCATCAAGATCGATACCCGCGGGAAAAGGGACTGAAATAGTATGCGTTTTCCTTCGTCGAACGCAATTAGATTAATTATTGACATGCACTTTAGAAATCACGCAAAATAAATTTGTTTAAACTAATCGTTCAGCTGTAAAGTGTTACTACGCAATTTGAGTATTTTGTTTTAATGATTGGTTAAAACACGAGTTAATGTTTAATTTACAGCAGTTTTTTGTGTACCATTGGGGTATACAAAATGCATTATTGCATCTGCAACGTTTTGCTGCAATTCAGTGAAATAAAAACCGTCTGTGTTTAAATATCTACTATTTAAAAATATAAACAGGTTAAAATATCGACCCCATTACAAATTTAAAAATGGTAATTATGATAAAAACAACGCAAGATTTTCAAGTTTATTACTTTTACACATTTAGCTTACGATGTGCGAATGAGCCAACCGCTGTTTATAATAATAGTGATCAAGAAAAAGAACTATATTTTAATTTAGACGTTTTGTTTGAAAGCGCTAAAAAATAAGCGACACTAAATGCCTAAATGCAGTAGTCAAGCAAGCATTTAAAAGTTTGTAGCTCTAAGTTACATCTGTTGTATTTAAACTGGTGCGACCAAGCCTCTAGGATCCGATGTTGTTCGCTTGAAAGGATGCATTATTTGGCGCACAGCGGACTTCTCACTGCCATTTTCATGATTATCCTTGTTTTCTGCCTCGTTGTCTGATTAATTGATCAACCTTGATAGTTCTTTCGTGCAGTCTGAGATGTCGATGGCAACAAATCGAAAAGAACGAACTAGCTTTAAATTGTATTTTGGTCTAAAATACTTGGCATCCACTTCGAAGTTAGTAGCAATTTGAACGCAAAGGAATGAATTTCAGGACTGCTATTTGTTTCAGGTAGTATTATAAGTCACAGATATGCAGCTAAAAGTAACCAGTATCGTACATTGTGTTATTATGATAATATAGAAATAGTTAAGAAATAATTAAGGTATAAATGACTAATTTTAGTGAGCTCACTAAGATAAAAATCAACATAGACTGATAGTTACTTTTCAAATAATAAGTCTGCTCAGAAGGTCTGCCATTATCGTCAGGGGCACAGTGAACAGACCTGGTAAGAGAGAACGCGCCAATAAAACGCTTAAAAATGCACTAACGGTGCAGGAAATACGCGCGCGGCGAATGACGAAGGAAACAAACAAATAAAATTTAACGGGTAAACGGTAGAAAAAAATCAAACAAGGTTTTTGATAATTCTCTCTTACCGCACGTTTCAAACCGTGGTACCACAGCTGGCCCTACGTGCTTGAGCTGACTAATATCAGTCTACGTGGAATCAATAAGTAATCGTTACCACAACAGTGTCCAGTTTTTAGTTGAAGCTTTCAGACTACACATCGATGCGCTCAGTTCTTTCAGGATCTGAAAAGTCGTTGTGATTAACAAGCGATGAAATTGAATTCTAAAATCGTTTAAAACGGTTCCATTTGAACCTTAAAAATTTAACAATGCTTACGTTTATAGGTGTAAAACCAAAATTACAAAAAATGACTAACTTACCATAAGTAAAGTAAGAGCTCGGCGCGGGACAACCACATTTGTTCGTCTTTATTCATAGGATCGCGACAACCCGTTTGCACGCGTAACTTTATTATTCAAATCCACCGTAGGAAAAATGATGGCGGCTGTTCATTTTACCACAATACCTTGCGGACCTAACACAGCACATAAGTCACAAAGATAGCCAAATTTTAACAACATTTGTACCAGTACTAAGGACAATGTGTAGACTAGGTTTGAAGCTTTTATAACTTTTCTTTACATTTTTATGAACGTTGTTAAGGTTTTTGTGCGCTAAGAATTATGGGTAAATGTACCAGTCGCCATCTTTTTTCCTACCGAGGATTGCAAACGGCGATCGAGCGCGCGCAAGGGGTAACGTAAGCATATCAAGGCGCGTACGGGTTTGGAAGACGCGGGGTTTTAGCGAGGCAATGAAACAGAGACACAGGCACGCAAGAAAATGCACGGACACAGATTTAACGTGTCCTTTAATAATTGTTGATAAAAAGCAATAAATAAGCGACACGAAAAAGGTACACAATACTGTCTTGCAAAATGGTTTCCTGATCACCATCAATTATAAACGCAGTGAAAATTAAAGCTGGCCCGACGATTTTAGTTAAATTCACTTTAACGAGGCCGAGAAGAACTATTGGTCGAAGTGATTAAATGACGATTACGTTTAGTAAATTTTAAGAAGACATTTTAAGAAATTTTAAGAAACAGATCTGTAAAAATAGTGCTGACTTTGGGCTGTTTTAGAAGATGAAACATTACTTTAAATGCATGTAGAAAACCAACTGTAGTGGTAAGGAAAATGAAAATGAAAATATATCTATTGATTGGTTGATTAATTGATTGATCTTATTAATGAATTAATTTATTCATGGAGATTGTTGAGATTATGAGTTACATTTTGAGATAGACGTTGTTATTTTGAGTTTGACTTTAAGTTGGATCTGATAATTAGCTTTTAGACAGACAATTAGCAGTGTAAAAGGTTACAACCATGATACCCTTCCCGGAAACATTCAACTGGTTTTAACAAACGATCCACAGATAAATTCAGTGAAAAGTCTGGCGCACTGGTGCAATGTCCTACAGCCAACCAAAGAAATTTAATTTCAAAGGCCTGACAGGACCTTTAGCGACCCTGTCCAAGCGAGAGAAGGATTCAACGAGCTCTTTTTGTACGACACTAGGGTGTGTAGAGCAGCGCTCGACGATCACTTTGTGAACTTATGGTTTCCCTACACTTGATATTAGATACTTTTTACACTATGTAAAGGTCACGCATGAAGGACCCTTGCTCTGATTATCTATGTATTTATTTAAAGAGTATGCACAAATCAATAGGCAAAATATTCATGATAATTTTTTAAAGTTCTTCTTACTAATTTATTCAATAAATTATGTAATTCAAACCTAATCTTGTGCATTTCTAATATAATCACAAATGATAAAAATTGCGATAAAGCGTTTGTTGTTTCAGAAGCGCTCTATTTTGACGAGTAATTCAAATTAAACCCTCTTCTTCCTTGGTTTGTAATACAATAATTAATTTCATCGCATTGCAACTGTTTTTAAACTGTTTTTAAACGGGGAAATATATATACTTATACTTATAATTGTAGTGTTGTTCGTATCAATGAAAAAGCATTTCAGGTAAAAAAATTGCATTGCAAATCAAAACAGCTTTGGCAATTTTATACCTTGTGTTTCACTCGCGCACCGCTAAAATATTGTTATCTACACTCGATCTTCTTGTTAGTACGCGATCAGTAACCACGTCTTTGTTCTCAGTTTTGTGGCACGTGCACTGAAACAGCAAATTATCATAATTAATATTCACAGCTTTGAACCGAGCGCATGTTGTTGTAATACTGACATCAACATAATCGACTTAGATAGTTTTCGAAAGCGGCAAAACCTGCATTTTTGTGTCGAAGTTTTCATCGCCGATATAGAATTTCAGGAATTGATAGAAGAGGGAGGTAAACTTTAGGAGTGATCATTAATTACTGGGAGGGGGGTGGGGGTGGGGGTGGGGAGGGCCGGTAAAATGTCTAAAAAGAGGGCCCAAAAATGTTGGCCCTCCCTCAAATTTGGGTACAAAAAATCTTGGCCCTTCCCAAAACACAAGCCCAAAAAATTATGACCGTCCCTTGAGATAGATTCCTTCTAATCGGTCAATTTGTTCCATCATAGGAATCAATTTGGACACATGTGCACATCTTTGAAACAAATTCTCCCTTGATAAAACCTTTCTTGACACCTGGGAGGTGACATGAGGAGTAATGTGTATATTGGAATGTTTCAGTTGGTTTGAAATGTGCGTACATCAAGTACTGCCTCTTTTTTGAATTCCTTTGTATACTCTAGTATCCAAGAATGTTGTTTAATTTCTGTATCAGATATTTCAGCCGTGAAATTGATTGTAGGGTGGTGTTTGTTAGCTTGTTCAATGAACGTTGTTATTCCATGTATCTGTAGATAATACTTTCTGTTGAAAGGCAAATGAGTTTTTCTGTAGGATTAGCCTTAGCACTTGTTCGAGTAATGGCGTGAAGATAGGAGTTTTATTTTGATATAATGAAACGTATGCTTTGCATACTGTTTGTATCCCCTCTTCTTGTGGTATGTTCGTATATAGGCTCGTTACGTCCATTGAAACAAGAAACGCCTTCTCTGGTATCTTTGTTTTTTCAATGAAATTAATGAACACCTGAAAAAAACAATTCACTCATCCGGCAGAATTTTGACGGGACGTTAAACGGCACACGACTTTGACGAAAGCCAGTTATCAGATTTGCAGGCTGTAAGAAGCGAATTGAACGCTATGCGGAATAGACTTAACGAACTTCAGAAAACGTGCAAATCAGCGTTTAGACACACCTTTTCCGCGATAAAAAGGAAGTCAAGCTCTTGAAAGCAGAAGAGCAACAAGTACAAGAAACGGAAGAAGGTGAAGCATTTAGCAAGAACGATTGAGGTGTTAAAGATGATTGCGCCAGAACTGGCTGAAGGAAAGGCGTGTACGAAGGAAGATTTTTACGCGCAGGGATCGTCACCGAACTCGGCGCGCAAGAGACAAAAGACATAGCAAGCGGCTTTGACATCTCCAGGATGTAATCTTTTGGATGACATTGCGAAATCCAAACTACGTAAGATATTAGGTTTTGTTGAAAATGAAAGTCAATATGGAAGTGGTGACGATGCAGATGATGATGATGAAAGTAATGACGATGGGAAGTGGTGCCGATCAAAATGATGGTGATGAAGGTGATGGCAATGAAAGTGATGGCGGTGAAAGTGGTGGCGAAGCAGTAACAAGTGTCGATGGCAGTTGCGTGGGGATTGCAACAGAAGTCGCAGGAGACTGTCAAATCTCCACAGAGGTTTTGAAAGTATAGACTCTGTTTGAGACCATAGGAATACCATTTGTTTTATTTATTAACCACATAGCATTTGCTGCTAAAAATGAGATGAGTGTTTTACAAGCCTTTTACGAGCATGGAAAGCAAGGAAATGCAACGAGTCACAAGTTGTTATTCACGGTTGTTTCATAAATACGATGGATGTTGAAAAAATTGTTCTGAGTCCAAACCTAATTACAGAAACTGCGCGTTGAAAGTCAATCATTCCATCTATATTATGAAGCACTTGGTCCACTTCGGAAATATCCACAATGAGTCACGTTCGAGATCTAAAAAAATTCTGCTTAATACCGAGGCTTCCAGGGGTATCTGACGAAAAACAAAAACAAAACAAAAAATGACGTCATTTTTTTAACAAAAGAGGAAAGCATTTCTTTTGTTTTGCTCCTGGAAGCCTTATTATCGTGCAGAATGTTTGAGGTGGAGCTGGGTGGTCGATTGAAGTAGCCTAAAGATATTTTAAAAGTTTCATTGTTAAAACTGGCGCCCAAACATTTGTGACCCTCCCCTAAGCGTGGATCCAAAAAAAATTGGCCCTCCCCAAATTGGAGCCCCAAAATCTTATCCCTCCCCCTACATTTACCGGCCCACCCCACCAGTAATTAATGACTACTCCCTTAATGTACTCTTTTGTGTTACAACGAAAGCGGAATTTAAAAAAAAACTTTCAAAAAGAAAATTGAACGTTTCAAAGTCTAGTTTTCACGTTTCTACTCTTAGCTAACACGCAATTTCTGTTAACTGGCCCCCTTATATTTAATATATAGTCAGAGAAGAAATATTTTAAAATCCCCTCTTGTTAAATGGTTATTATCGAGAATTGTTTAATCAACTTTGTCTTAATCATATCCAATGGGAAATTAATTCCTGATCACTGTTAGAGATCAGCCTCTCTCGGTATAATAATAACCTACATCTAAGGACAGCCTGGGGGTCTGGCACGAAAAACTTTTAGTTTTCAAACTACTCAAGTAGTTATCATTGCCTTGTTGTCTTTGTTAAAAGCTTAGAGATTGAAGAGTCCTAATCGTTCATGATTTGGGCCTCTAGAGTGAATTGTTTTTTTTTTTAACAGCGACCGCAATGTACGTCCGAAGGTTAAGGTGACATTTAAAACTACTAAAGTACATGTTAAAGTTACAACTCGGCGATAGTTGTGTCCAAGTTTGCTGCTAGAGAAGGGAACTAAATTAAATGATTTTCTTTAACCTGGGCCGGATTGTTCAAAGCTCGATTAAGCTAACCCAGGGTTAACATCAATTTTGATTTCAGTTAAATAATAAATCAATGGAGATTTTTCCAAACGTATTTTTGCCCTTTAGTTTCGTCTTTGACTTGTCTTCGCGTGTAACTTATAATTAGCTTTTGAAAACACTTCTAACAAGAGAAATTAAATCCTCGGTTAAGTTTTAATCCTAGGTTAGCGGCTTTCGAACAACCCGCGGGCCCTAGTGGTAAAACTTAATCTCTTTTGTGTTACAACCGATGCCGATTTCGCAATTTCAAGACTTGCTGGAAGTTAATGGCTTGGAGCGATTTTCGTAAGACTTTGAAATGATTACATGTGAACACAACCAAAACAAATGCAAATGAACTGGAAGGAAGCAATTAGATTGGTTTAGCAAACGAAGGCAAACGCGCGCGGCTTTTGGTTGGTTTAGCAAACATGCAAAGCAAGGGAACGAATTGCGGGCTAAAAAGAAGCTATTCTTTTTTATGTCACTCGCTCTTCTGCATTCTGATAGGTCAATCGAACAAACCTCTTTCATATTAGGTATATTTTTTTAGCGGGAAAACGAGCAAACCTTGTTTTGATCCTTTCATCAATCGGCGGATGAAAAAAAATCGCGAACACTTAGGAAAACCATTTTTCAACGTCATACAAAAATCATTCTGACACGAGGTCTTAACGGATTACAGAAGTTACTTTATAGTTTTTACATTATAAAAGCTGCATAAATGGTGGTCTAGCTGAGCCCATGCTTTAGAGAGATATTCATTAGTTGAGAATACAATAATAACAATAAATTTAATAATAATAATAATAAATTTATATAGCGCTAATACTATAAAATAATATTCAACTGAGCGCTTAACAATAAGAGAAAATGCCAGTATTTCTAAGAACGAAACCATGATTTAGTGGAGTAAGAAAATCACAAGGGTATCTTATTATTCTTGAAACAGTTGACGTTAGTTTAGACTGATGTTAACGAACACCAAAGCAAAGGGAAGTAAGCATTGAAAACATAACTTAGTTTTAGCACAAGCTTGAAAAGTTAGTTGCCGACAAAAGGAACAGTAAAGAATGTTTGAGCATGTTTCATTAAAATAAAGGTGTAAGGGAATGTCTTGTCTTAACTTAATTTGACTTTTGCTTAAATCCTTTAACTCCCAAATCAGTGCCAAAAAACAAAATTAAAAAACAATTCCAAACAGAATATTGAAAAACAAATGCTACCATTCAAAAGACTGCCGAAGAGGTTTCATTTGAATGTTCACACCATTAGAACTACACTACACATCTCCAAAATTGACTCTAGGAGTGAAAGGGTTAAGTGCTAATGCAAACTAGAAGCATACCGGTAGGAATTGAAACTTATGAAAAAAATCACCTCCGTCTTTATTTGCCTTTTTTCTGCTTTCTCGTTCGTTCGATCCATCATATTTTGCATGACAGCCAAAGTGTATTAATAACTGGATTACTGTTTAGGTCGCATGGCTATTGTTGTCTCTTGTCTTTATCATCGCGACGTCACAAATCACCGAAATTATCCATGAAATGTCGACATTCTATTTCAGATAAATTTTTGCCAACATAGCAGTTAAAGATCGGTTCGTTGACTAACCCTATTTAGCCTCGGCTTATTTTTATTGACTTCCTGAGCCTTCGTAACTTCAAGGACATTAAACTTGGAGTGTAAAAAGAACATCAAAAAGGTCCGCAAAATGGGCTTATGACGTCAGATTACTTAATTATTTCTGCGTAGGCGCCATCTTGGATTTCTCCGAAAGCTAAAAAAATCCGTCCTAATTGACTCAAAAATAATCAAAAGCAATAAATAAAAACAAAAATGGTATAAAAGCGTAAAAGATATGTCGATAAACTTAAATTTTTTCATTAAAAGGTAACAAAACACAAATTTTGCCAAAATGTTGTTGTCATGGAGATATCATGTCACTTAGACAATAAAATTTGCCAGATAAATTTTAAAAAAAGTCACGAAGTTTAATGCGTTTGATTTATTATTTTAAAAGTATTGAATTTTCAAAGTCAGCTCGGCACCCAACCAGGCTAAATACGGTTAAGATAAAGTTGTTTGTTTGTTTATTTGTTTGTTTCTTTATGTGGGGGAAGGGGGTAGGGGCTAGCAAACATTTCGGTGTTGGCTGAACGGTTTTGAGGCCAGGAACGAAGCAGCACTTGTGGTTAAATTCACATTCTCTTTTTCGCTACACCCCCGACAACCAAACTGGCTGCGAAATTGCAAAACGTGCAAGCAGCAAATTAAAATCATAATGATGAAAATTGTTTGTAACGAGTGCTAAAAAAATGTATAAAAAACAGTTAAAAAGTAGAGGTCACCATGCGATTTTATAATTTATATTTAGTTGCTTTCAACTTTTACAATTGTAAAATCATTCACGATTGAAGATGCGTAAATAGATTCAGTGCTTTGATTTTCATTTGACGACTGTAGAGCTTTGTTTTCGTGTGCAATGAATATCGCATCGTTATGTTCAGCCAATTTTGATTTTGATTCAAAACATAATGTTGAAACAACATGAACGTACACTCAGCCATGACTGCCGCTGAAAACTGCAACCTACTGCTCGTACACAATGTAGGTGTTTAGTGGGTTGACATTCTTACACCAGAATAAACACACTGAGATGTTCAGATCACTTACACTTGCTTTTATGAACTGTTTTTCGCTTTACTTATAAGAAATAAGTTTTCAAAGAAAGAAATTACAGTGACTTCTGTCGTTTGCAAGCACTATCAATAATCTGTTCTCCGGCCAGCTGTTGATGAAAAACGTTTAGACAGAAATCTATTTTTGGGAATACATCTGGGAAACATTCACCATTGATGTTCTCTTCTTTTTTAACGTACTTTAATACAAACTAACTTAATCTTTCTTCGACGAGAGTACAAGCGGTACTTCCTGTGCAAGAACGTCGCCATCTCGACACTGTCCCCAGTTGACTGGTCGGGATATTCCTGTCTTCCTTGCGTCCAAACAGTTTCCTGTTCAAGTAACCTTTTAAGACTGGTTTTCACTGGCGACGGAGTCGAAGTCGTAGTCGGGGTCGAAAGAGCGCTTCCGACCTAGTGAAAATCGAAAATCGGAGTCGTAAGCGGAGTCATAAGCTCGACGGAATCGGAGTCGGAAGAATCAGAACGGTTCCATTTTCTTCCGATTCCGCTTATGACTCCGTAATCATCTTCCGATTCCGTCGGTTTGATATTCACTAGATCGTAACGCTCTGCGCTTCTGATTACGACTCCGACTCCGACTCCGTCGTTAGTGAAAATCAGCCTTTTAGCAAACACATAATTGTCCATCTTTTCCCCCTGACGAACAGCACCAACATGTTCCTCGATAAACAGCTTCCATCGTGGCTTATAATAGCCCCTTATTAGCCCACTCAACATCTTATTGGCGTAGTCATCAATCTCCCCTGCAGGTCCCCACAAGGTGATCTAAATACGAGTATTGACTCGTAAAGATTGACCTCTTCTGGCGTGGTCCGCAGGCCTTTGGCGGAGTTCAGCCAGCGACCCAACCGTGAGAAAATTCTGATTTGTTTGAAGTATGGTATGCAGGTCATCGAACATTTCCAGGAGTTTGTTACCATTTCTAATGATCTGAACAGCCGACTTTTAGGATAGCTGACAAGAACAAGGACGGCTGGCAAGTGGTGGCTGAATATGAATCGGACGACCTGGCGTCGGGATCAGAGGACGAGAAGCGACTTAAAAGGGCTAAAGGAGCGGCGAATCGCAAAAGGCGTCAGAAACAACAATTTTCTGATCGGGGGAAGAAGCCCAGAAAGGATTCTACTACTGACAATAAGCTTTTTCGTGGTGAGTTATTTTGGTCGTTTTTCGGTTGTACCCAGTTGTCTCTTTGCTATATTGAGTAGGAATTTAGGGCTAAAATATTTTACGTTCGTTTAAGCGAAGCGTATTAGAACGTAAATGTATTTTCCGCCGGTATTTCGTGTGGATCATGTAGATTTTGTTTCCTACTTTTCGCACCTCTGCCGCACCCTTCATCACCGGCATTGTTTGTAGACTTCGTCTATTGGCCACGTGACAGTATTTATAGCATACACTTGCTTCTGTTTACCACTCACGCTCGTGGTCTTCGCACAGTTTTCTGCCGTATTACATTCCCACCCTCCCACCCCATTTAACGTTTTGTGTCATTTTTAACTCCAGTTTTCCTTTTGATTAATTGTTTTTCTAGGCCGTGGAAACACTTTATCGAGCTCCGCGGTTGCTTCAGATGCGGGAAACCCGGTCACTGGACCAGAGACTGTCGATCTACAAGTTGGCCGACAAACAGTGCCCAGTATTACTCCAGCTACAACTATCAATCCGGTTTATCATACAACAAACCATCTGGACCCCACCCTTTTAATGGATCATCAAGTATCAAGCATTGAGCAAGATTTGACGCAGGTAGAAGAGTTTGGCGTGATTTATGAACTCGAGGCTGGCCAATCAGTTAGTGTAAAGGGTAATTTAAGGAAAAATTTGGAATTTTGGAAGCTCATAGGTGCGCCTCATTTCATACTGACAACTATTGAGTACGGTTATAAACTGCCTTTTATTAGTATTCCCACCAGTATTAGATTAAGAAACAATGCGTCCGCTAGGTTGCATGCTGAATTCGTCAGCGAATCCATTAGTGAGCTCCTGAGCTCTGGTCGTATAATCCGAGTTATGCATCAACCTTTTGTGGTTAACCCTTTGTCGGTTTCAATTTAATATAACGGGAAGAAGAGGTTAATCCTCGACTTACGTCATTTTAACGAATGTTTACTCAAACTTAGGATCAAATACGAGGATTGGAAAGTAGCCATGAATTATTTTACAAAAGACGCTTTCATGTTTTCTTTTGATCTCAAAAGCGGGTACCATCACGTCGACATTTCGCCCGAGCACCAGACATTTCTGGGGTTCTCTTGGAGAGATGGGCATTCCAAATGTAAAAACTGGTACATTTTCACAGTACTTCCTTTTGGATTGTCAACAGCTCCGCATATATTTACCAAACTGTTAAAACCGCTCGAAAAGCACTAGCGTTTGCAGAATATTAACATTGCCATTTTTCTAGACGACGGCTGGGGAATAGTCCAAGATAAGGAATTATGTATACTTACTGCGCAAGCTGTCAAAGGAGATTTGAAAAAAGCTGGTTTCCTTGTTAATGACGAAAAATCAGTGTGGGACCCTACCCAGAAATTAGAGTGGCTCGGTATCATTTGGAATTCGATTTTGGGTAGATTACATATCGTCGATAGGAGAATAAGCAAAATAAGCAAAGCCATAGATTACATCACAGAGGCAGGCTTCAAGATCTCTGCTAGAACTCTAGCTTCATTTACGGGACAAATTATTTCTACTGGCCCTATTGTGGGTAATATTGCCAGGATTATGACTAGGCATTGCATAATGTCCACCATATGTGCGGACACATGGGATTCAGCGTTTTCTCTTGATAATTACTGTATAGAGGAAATATTATTTTGGAAAAATAACCTGGTAAACATTAACAGCAGAAATTGTTTTGTCAACAAATCCCCAAGTTATTTCATATATTCAGACGCTAGCGCCACCGGCTGCGGTGCTAACATTAGCCTTAACAATGAGTTTGTTTGTCATAAAATGTGGACAGAGGATGAGAAGCTGCGGAGCTCTACATGGAGGGAGTTGCAAACTGTTGAATTCGCTCTTCATTCGCGAAATTCTGACGGACTCTCATGTGAAGAGGTTTACAGATAACCAATCGGTTGTCAAAATTGTAGAAGTGGAGAGTATGAAATTGGATTTGCATTTAATGGCGAAAAATATTTTTATTATCTGTATTAAATTTAACATCTATTTGGAAATCCAATGGATTCCCCGTACTGAAAATCAGCAAGATGGTTTTTTTAAGTCGTTTGATTGACCCGGACGAAGAAGAACGTTGGGGCCCTTACTCAGTAGACTGTTTTGCCAATTATTACAATAATAAATTACCTAGGTTTTTCTCCAGGTTTTGGAACCCAAAGCAGGGATAGATTTTCATTCAGCCTCTTAAAGGGGAAAATTGTCTTATTGTTCCCGGTTTCTATTGTTTCGAGAGTGTTGCACTATATGAAGATTCAAAAGGCCACAGGAACAGTTATCGTACCCCATTGGTCTTCCGCTCATTACTGGCCACTTCTCGCGGGCAAGTACAGCATGAACGTGTTGGATTATTGTGTTTTTCCGGGTAAAGACATTTTGAGGCAGGGAAGAAATCCTAACTCATCATTAGGTTTTGACCTTTTCACGGGAGACATCATTGCCCTTAGAATGGATGTTACAAACTGAACCTTTATGCGGCACTGGCTGGTACGGTTCATATGTATCATGGCGCTGGCCAATAAAAAGGCGGCTGCGCCCCGGTTTGGTTCTACTGGCAAAGATTGCAGTTTGTTTTTGTTATTTTTCAGATTATGATCTCAAGTTGCCGGGAGGCTTTTCCTATTTCGCTTCAGCCTAATTTCAAACAGATCACGGAATTGTTATTGAAATCTAGAGCTGATGCTACAGTGAAGGCTTATCTGAGTCCTATAAAAAATTTATCAATTGATGTATCAATAAGCATACCTATTCAACTTCCTTTTTCGGTAGCTGTTATTTCCCTTTATTTGTTTGAAGTCTATCAATCCTGTTCATTCAGTTCATCTTTAGTCTTAACGCATGCAGCTTTAAAATGGTTCCATTCCTTTATTCCTTCGACTGATCCTAATCCTTTAGATAATGATTTCTGTAAAAATATTATCGACGCTTCCAAACGAGAGAGAACTCAACCCATCAGGAAAAAGAAACCTTTTTCTGCCCAGATCATCAAAGATATTGTAGACGCCTTCAATAAGGATGTATCCACTCTGAAGGACGTTAGGATTGCCGCATTATCTGCCTTAGCTTTCGCTGGATTAGCAATATTACGCCCGCGCATATAGAATTCTTTGATGATTATATACGAATTTTCGTTCCTAGAAGTAAGACTGATATCTATAGGGAAGGGAACTACATATTTATCAGCAAGATTAGCACAAAGTATTTCCCGTAGGAGTATAGAGATATATGTCTTTAGCTAACATAGAAACCAATAGCGACCTTCCGCTTTTTCGACCTCTTGGTATTTCATAAAAGCAGTTCCACCTATACTTTAAAGAATTGTAAAATCTCTTATAGCCGATGCAGAAAATAATAAGGGAAGGTTTAACTAAGCTGGCCCACAATCCGAACGATTATGGGCTCCATAGTTTTAGATCAGGAGGCATTACCGCCGTAGTTCACAACAGTAACAATTCTATACCCGAAAGATTGCTGAAGATTCACGGTAGATGGAAATCAGACACTGCCAAAGATATGTACGTTCAGGAAAGTATAGAAAAAAGATTAGAGGTTTATACAAAGCATTTAGGAATTTCAAATGTTACTTAATTAGCGTTGTAATATGATATTGTAATTTGCGATAGCATGTTTCGGGTGTACATCCTTGCTGTCATTACACAGCGTTTTTTCGTTAATTTTGTTGCACGTTAAGTAGATAAATTGATTGCATATAAGTCGATGATTATTCAGTATTGTAATTTGATATTTTAGGTTGCGATAGTATTTTTCACGTTGATAGTCTATTATTCATTAGGCATTGTTTACCACTAGTCGTATTGATAAATGTAATTGTAATTGTTTAAAGATAGCTATTGTTTTGTACTCAATTTGAAATGATGATGCATTAAACTGTCTTGCCTCTTCGATCTGCTTGCGTATCCATCCATATGCATGCTTGTTGTCTCTTTGCTATATTCAGTAGGAATTTAGGGGTAAAATATTTTACGTTCGTTTAAGCGAAGCGTATTAGAACGTAGTGAATGTTCCAAATGATTATTATCTGCCGCCACACAAGATCTGATGCTAATCTTGTGCAGTTCAGTTATGCGGAAATAATCTTCTTGTCAAGTAAGTTGAATTCGCATTTCGAATTCGCCGTGAATTTCATCGTTTCATTACAATTTTGCGGTCTGTTCTCGCAAACTGATTCTCAACATTAATCAGTATAGATTTTTGAGTCAGGTTAGGCCATAAAGCCGGGAACTTTATGTGTTTTTCCGTACGTGAAACAATGTTGGTAAAAATTAAGGACCAAATGAAAGTTTTCGAGCGAGACCGCAACAGAATCTTGTCGTTTTTTTTGCGAGATATGCATATTATTCGGACATAATAGCGAGCAATATTTTAAAGAAAGCGAAGAACAATCCTCCGTGATCGTTGGAGAATAGGGTGCGTTCCTTTGGGATGATCCGGATCCGGATCACTGATCCAAGATCACACGGATCATGCTGCATCAAAGGAACCGATGAATCCTTGTCCAGAGTGGATTCGTCGGTTCCTTTGATGCTTCATGATCCGAATGATCTTGGATCAGTGATCCGGATCCGGATCATCCCAAAGGAACGCACCCACGTACGTCCGCAGAAAGGACGCCTAACTAACAATTTCCGAATATTTTGGAGAAACTATAAAGGCCTGTCAAAAAAACCTCAGGACTGACTCACATATGGAAGATGTTACGTGACATTAAAATTTTAGCTCCCTTCTAGTATTCTAAGATTAGGATATTTCAATACGTGCACTTGCGTCTGGAAATATTGCGAGTATACTGGACTGTTTTTCAGCTTTTCTGATATTTCAATCTTGCATGTGTAGCCAACCAGGTCGAGTCTCACTAAGCGATCTTAAAAGCTCCATTGTGATAAGTTAACCATCCTGATGTACATGGGACACATGTAAAAGATCCCAGAAAGGATCGGTCACGTGACAACCTTGTGACTCCTTGCGGTACTTGAGGCAATCTTTACACATGCTGTAAAATAGCAAGTTACAAAAAAAATTGAGCAATGTTAAGCTTAACGTTACGAGTGCAAATATCTTCACGCACACTTTGCGTACCTATGTTTATACTCCAGGTAAGCGTCAGCTTTCGTAAAACCGAAAGCGAGAGGAGCGAGAAAAAAATGATGCCAATTCTCCAAAAACGACTAGAATTATCCCTGAGCGAAATATTGCTTTACAACCAACTTCAGCCGTTTCTTTGCGATGACGGTCAGATCAATCTGCCTTTTGTTTTTCAGCAGGAGGCTAAATTTTGGCCGCAGGCAAGACACGAGGTCTTGTGAGAGATTGCATCAGGCCCTGTTTTACCTTTCAGCGAAAGATCACATAACAGGAAATAATTATGAAGAACGCTGCTAAATTAATTGGGCTTGATTCTAGCTGGTTAGCGAGATTTTCGAAGATTTATTTCTGGCCCGAATCTCGCTCATGTCACTGACGCCATAAATTTTCGTACGGGGTTATAAGTGCTATTGTAAAAATTCGAAATATATTTGAAAGCGTTTATTATGTAAAAAAACAAGATCACTAATGAGTTTTAACAATCAACAACAATTCGGTGGCTTGCACAACCTAAATAAAAAACCACTTATGTTCCAAATGATTATTTAGATCTGCCGCCAAACAAGATCTGGTCAGTGCTAATCTGGTGCAGTTCAGTTATGCGAAAATAATCTTCTTGTCAAGGAAGTTGAATTTGCATTTCGAATTCGCCGTGAATTTCATCGTTTCATTACTATACAATTTTGCGGTCTGTTCTCGCAGACTGATTCTCAACATAAATCAATACAGATTTTTGAGTCAGGTTAGGCCATAAAGCCGAGAACTTTATGTGTTTTTCCGTACGTGAAACAATGTTGGTAAAAATTAAGGACCAAATGAAAGTTTTCGAGCGAGACCGCAACAGAATCTTGTCGTATTTTTGCGAAGTGGGCATATTTATCCGGACATCAATAGCGAGCGATATTTTAAAGAAAGCGAAGAACAATCCTCCGTGATCGTTGGAGAATAGGACGACGTGTCCGCAGAAAGGACGCCTAACTAACAATTTTCGAATATTTTGGAGAAACTACAAAGGCCTGTCGAAAAAACCTCAGGACTGACTCGCATACGGAAGATGTTAGGTGGCATTGAAATTTTAGCTCCCTTCTAGTATTCAGTAAGTGCACTGGACTGTTTTTCAGCTTTCTTTGATATTTCAATCTTGTATGTGTAGCCAACCGGGTCGACGGTCTCACTAAGCGATCGCAAGAAGATCCAAGAACTGTACACAATTCCTGATGATTTAATACTTGAAATGTACTGTTTGCACACCACACGGCGAATTGAACACTGAGATCTAAACTGCACGCAAAAATCAAAAAAAGGTTTTAACAAATAAAAGCTAAATGCACCAGCGCTGGATTGAACATGATATTTCGGCATCATATTTAAATGCTGAAGTTTAGCA
>JAJLRJ010000006.1:11740986-11783138 GCA_024195265.1 Dendrophyllia cribrosa | reverse complement strand
AAAGACCTAAAAGCAGAGGAGTGAGAACACAATTACGGCCGCTACTGTAAATTTTAATTATTTACGAAAACGCATCATTCAATTCCATTTCTTAAACTTTTGTTCCCTGTTGATATTTTCTTACATTTTTACAATGTTCCTCACATTCACTTTCACTTGAGAACTGTTTATTACACACTTCTTATTTTAATTCTTAACTTAATGATGAGAAAAGGCAACAAATATTGCTTGCCCGTCGGGCAAACTCCGACAAAAAGACGCTAGCCCGACGGGTCGCTTCACTAGCCCCGGGCTATCGGACAGCGCTTTTGTCGCGCCCTGACCTAGCCTCGCTTTGATAGAGAGGCTGAAGGCAACTCGGAAATGGCCTATTGGGTTAGCAATTATTTGATACCCAGTATATAGAACAAAAACATCAGCAGTATCTAAAGGGAACAGGTTAATTTGGGAGATAGCACTCACAAGCTTCAAAAATGGAATTTAATCGAGACAGCAGGTGTTAGCTGTATTCTTGATAAACAAACTCTCACCCAATCAAAATAAACAGAACACATGCACTGCCTATTGTCCTCGACCCATGTCCACAACCCATGTCAACAACAGTACTATAAATCCACTTTCAGACCAATTTTCCTTCTGACAAAAATTAATGAAGATAGGTTTGGGGGTGGGGGAGGGAGAGAAGGGCCTGAGGATCTTTTGATACCCAGTCCCATAGCAGTTACAGCGACCCACAGCTCAAAACCTGACCAGTACCAGCTCCTATTTATTTTATTTTAGGAAGACAGGGTACTAAGTACAAGTTAAATGGAAGCGACTAGGAACGAAAATGTCTCAACTTTAAATTTCGGGCCATTGCCGGCATGCAACTCAACCTCTCCAGTCAAATCAGAAATTCCATCTCTCCCTCCCACATTGCTGAAATTTTACAATGCATCCTCCCCCGAGCTTCGCGAGGTTCTGCGAGACACGTATTTCTAGTTATTAAAATACACGTGTTACCTGTAAGGTAAGCTAATCTTTATCACGCCGTTCACAGTAGGGAAGGGTTTGGGTATGTTCAACTGGTCTCCACTCCACGAGATGTGAGCCTGACAATAATTCTTCAAGAAATGCTGCAGACCCAGCGAGCACGCTACACCGCTTGTTCCCTTGATCTGGAGCTTAGAATCGGCAGTGCTTGTGTACTCAAAAACATCCATATTGGGTTCTCCCAACGAAGGCTGGATGACGATAACAAACTGCGAGGAATGCTCTGGCAGAAGTCGAGTTATGAGATTTCTGACGGCTTGCCCTTGTACGTCTGCTGGTGTGCGACTTCTAATGTTCTCAATCTCTTTGTATATCTTGTCATCGAATTTTTTCTCAAAGGAAAAGCCACTAAGCGAAAGAAACGCTAGAAAATGCAGTATTAAAGCGCACGTTACTTGCATGGTGGATGCAAGTCTATTGGTGAGATGACAAAAGTGCGTGACGGAAGATGGCTTAGCCACCACGTAAGCAATTATTTATGTTGGCCTCGAGGGTTATTCAACAGTATTATTTTTCTTCTTTTCTATTGTTTTTGTTTTGAAACTCGTCATCCTCTTCGAAAACCAAGTTTTAAAAAATATCTTAAAACCCAGCTTTGATAATGGGAAGGGAGAGCAGTGGGAATCTTATACGTTAGACGTGGCCGAGTACTTCCTTGTTTACCGATCTTTGCTGACGTCATTATTTACATTTTGTTTAATTTGCATACGAATTTACGTAGACGGGAGACATCGCGCTGAAATGGGCAGAGAAAGGTAGTTATGGTACGCCCTTTTAATATTCGAAGTTTGTCGGTTAGAGAATGAGGCTCATATGCCAATGAGGCAATAGTTGCAAACAAAGATTCGCCTACAGTGTATCCATTGATGTCATCAAGTATGCCCTTGGCTACTAGTGGTTCGATGCTCTTCCTGTGACCCCGTAAAGGATGTAGAAGGAAACTATCTTTATTCGTCCTAAGACTGAAAACAGTCCATCACTGTATTGACCTCTTTTATGCCTGTTCTTCATGAAGCGGCCAAATATGAAGGTCAGTGTTTCTTTTTTCTACTTGGAATTGGTCCGGTTAAATAATTTTCCAAACATACGGTGGTAATATTCTCGCGACAGTACCGTTGTTTTCGGGATACTGGCATGTATGAAACATATTGTATGTTTTCTTGTCGGAGGTCAGTAGAAAATAGCCCCTTTCGAAGGAAAATCCATTATACTGAAAATGGGACAAACAGATCACAGAATGCAGCCGTGTTTGTATGGTAAAAAAAAAAATAATAAAAAACGAAATCCGATGTCAATAATTTCCGCCAATTTAATATCTAAAAAATTGATGAATGGTAAACTTGAGATACTAGCTAAGATATTACTCTTGTAAACTTTGAGAGATGTAGCAAGGCCTGACTCGTCCCCAGTCGTCTCTCTTTCTCCTACTAATATTCAGGGGTGTAGCTACTTTATCTGTACGCACGTACGGTGCGTACCTGAAAAAGTCGAAAAAAAAAAGAGAGAAAGATTTGGGACTTGAGGGTGGGGGGAGGAGGTAGGGGGAGTGTTTGAAAATTGATTGTGCGTCCCTTCAGGCTCTGAAAAAGTCCTGGCTACACCCCTGATATTAACCCTTTAACTCCCAAGAATGCAAAAATCGAAATTAAAGAAAAATTCCAAATCTCATTTCGTAAAATATTGAAAAACAAATAGTTTTAAAGGAAAGTAATGCCGAAGAGGTTTCGTGTGAATGGTCACACCATAGAATTTCCTCCACAGACTCAAAAGTTAAAACTACACTACATTTCTCCATAACTGACTGGGATTGAAGGGGTTAATTCTTGGTTTGCAACTACGTGACAAGGCGGCCATGTTGGTGGTCAATTTTTTCGCAGAATTTGCATGAAAATAGAGTTTAGTTCCCAGCGGAGAGAAACGCTTTTGTTCTTGACCACCACTCATGACATGGCCGCCGTGACGTCACGTGCAAACCAGCAATAGACCAATTTCGATATATTAAAATTCAACTTGAAACAAAAGACATCACTACGAGGCTTAGGGGAACGATAGTAGGATTTATATGGTTTATTCCCGTAAGCCTCGTAGTGATGTCTTTTGTTTTATGTTGAATTTTAATATATCGAAATTGGTCTATTGTCAGTTGGAGGCAACTCATATGATAACCATGCGATCAGTGCAGTTCAACCTTTCAACAAGTATTTGAGTTCACAGCAAGCATAAATTAATTATTGCCTCATATGCCTTCTGATAACATCTTTCTTGGAGAGTAGGTCTGTAATTTGCATTTATGGTAAATTTGTTTGCGAATGGTTTTACCTGAAAATAGAAAATGCATATCCATATATCAATGGTGTTCATGGCGGCCATGTTGGTGGTTAGAAAAGACTGAAATCCTTTGCATAGTCTGTTCACAGACTTTTCGTTTTTAGCCGAGCGCGCGAGCGAAGCGAGCGCGCGAGTGCAAGCGCGGAGCGCGAGAACGTCGCCGTAGGGGCTCGTTCTCGCGCTACGCGCTCGCACTCGCACGCGTTCGCTTCGCTCACGCTGGGCTAAAAATAAATCGGTGTGTAAACAGACTAAGTTTTATTCTCAAAGGTTGGAAATTTAATTGTTTTGACCACCAACATGCCCCCGTAAAAACCATCTATTCTATAGGTGGTTTTCATATTACGTCATCGCCGCCATGCTGGTGGACATAAACAATAGTTCTCTCATTAGCCCCTTTTGTTCGTCCACCAGCATTTGTTCGTTTCACTATTGTTATCTATGTCTCTAGAGATTGGTTGCAAACCACCTATACAAACTCAATTTGCATTGATAATTAATGCCCCCGGGGATGAATATTAATGTATGTATAAAAGACTTGAATGTGCTCCATTCAATTCTCTATTTTCGAATTGCCCATAATACACTTTGTTTGCCCCCCAAATTTTGCATAAACTATTATTCTTAAATGCTCTTGGGAGGACTGCATATTCCCAAGAGCATTTCAAAACAATAGTTTATGCAAAATTATATTTGTGGGGCAAACAATGTGTATTATGGGCAATTCGGTCAGTGAATGTTTGGCGTCCCGCCCACCCTTCCCACAAAGAACCCGGGTTTGAGATCCACTGTATCTCTTTTTCGCCTTGGTTTGGGCTTGTCCCAGGCCAGAGCGATTCCGCATACCTCATTTATATGATGTCATAAATAACAATACCCAGGGCAGAATATTACACTATACCTTTTTTAAGATAAGAAACGTTTTTATAAGAACGTAGAGGCTAGAGTTGGTCAAAGATCAAAAGCGTGCTAAGAACGTCCCCAGGCTGAGATTTAGGTAAAAAAGCCTTTATTTATCATGTTCACAATGAGCTAAAGAAATAGTTTTGGTCACAGTAACATTACAGTCCAACTGAAGCTGAAACGCTAGAATACATAAAGAAACATGTTTAACGTGGTTTTATTGTAACTTATACAAGTCTTTTTTTTTTTCATTTTACTATAGCAAGCATGTATAGGCTGATCTTTGTTTACAATGTTGTTATTGCCTTATTAACCCTGGTCCTCACTAGCCTGATTCTCAGACCGGATTGTCTTTCGTAGATCCTACCAGTTATCGTTTACAGCATTATCGTTTGCGGTCTTACCGCCTTTTGCAGATTTGAGTTCTACTTTCATATACGTAATATACAGTCGAACCTCTCCTTACGGACACCTCCATAATACGGACACCTCTCTATTACGGACAGTTCTCTTGGTCCCTAAGATACAAAAATTCATACAATTCCTACCTCTATAATACGGACACTTTGGTCTGTCCCTTTGGTGTCCGTATTAAGGAGGTTCGACTGTATTTTGGGACCGTAGGTCCGCTTTACTAGATGCGATATGCTGGTTTTCGTTCAGCATGGTTTTGTCCATGCGTTTGAATGTTTACATTGGCTTGCCATGTACATTCATTTTTGCGAGACACCATTGTCACATCTTGGGACGGCTTGTTCCCTGCACACACTTGATGTGGCACGCGTGATGCGGGTGACAAGTTGGTTCCAAGGTACGGAACTTTATATTGTGAACGGGTCATTGTGCAATCTATTTACGACTGCATTCTTGTAGTCGTTCTTAGTTTGCCACAAGCTACACCGCGCTGACGGGCCCCAAACAGGACGAAACAGCTGTCCGCGGTTGCCACCCTGCTTTATCGGTTTCTGTCGTATTGGTGTCTCGCAAAATCTACTTTTTACGTAGTCAGCGCCTTGCAGTTTGTCGGTTATGAGAATCAGGTCAGGTTTTCACTAGCGACATAAACACAAACACAAGCGGAAGCATAACCGCGCTTATGTCCAGCGAAAACTGGCGCGACATTACAAATAAGCAAAAGCGCTTATGCGTATGCTTATGTCCCTAGTGAAATTAAAACCACGCTTTATCAGAAACCCATAGGTGGGTTAAAACGTGCAAGCTTCCGATTATTCAATTCGCTAAGAAGTTGTTACAGCCATATTTGGAAAATCAAGATAAAAATATTAACCAATCAATTCGCTAGAACAACTTGCATCCAATCTCCCTGGACCGAGGGGTTTCCAAATATGGTACTAAGCAAAAAATGGGTATTCGGAAGCTGTGAATGCGCGTTAAACGTTTCAACCCATATACGGGTTTCTGGCTTTATCGTATGCGCCACATACTCTAATCGAGCTACAAAAAAATATAAACTTGAACTGCGAATATTTGAAATGGCATCGCAAAATTAGCCTTCTTTGGAAATTTGAGCTAGATACTCGTCGTGCAATGCTTTTTTTTTTTTACAAAGAATGCTTGGCTCATTAGCACTTTTGCCACCCAACAATTTTGCAGTTTTGGATAACGAATTTCCAAATTATATCGCCAAATGCCACCAAATATACAACAAAATTGGATAAAAAGATTCTATAGAGCAAAACAGAAGCAGTGGTTTGGAGATGGAGTGCAGGATTACAAGGATGGAAGTGGATTACAGTTCATCAATCTTGATTTCGTGACAGGCCGTCAAGAAATCAAAGTTTCCATTCTTGTGGAATTTTGAGTTTTTTTATTCGTTATTTTGTCTTTTAGTTCATATTTCTTTGCATTCATCACTTTTTGCGATTTTTTCTTCCTATTTGAAGATAGTAATGCCCGGGGGGGGGGGGGGGGGGGGGGGGGGGGTACTCCCTAATATGGGCTATATAGGTATGGGCGGCCCCAAAGGGTAAAGTTTTTCAGCCGTTTTGGGCATAAATTGGGTATCGATTTTGGCTATTTTGCCGCCATTTTGGTCATAAATAGGGTAACGATTTTTTTTTAAAAGGCAGGTCTGAAACAGGGTTTTGATTTAAGGGTCAGGTCATAAATAGGGTATCAAATTTTTGGTGAGGTCATAAATAGGGTAGGGAAAATCGCAGATTTTGGTCATAAATAGGGTAAGGGTTTTGGGAAGCGGGCCGCACACCCCTACCCAATTTTTCTGCGAGTACCCCCCCGGGAGTAATGCAAGCTTAAAGCAAGCTCCTGGCTAAAATCATGAAAACACGATATTTCAGCCGCGACAGAGTCCCTTCAAACAATCGCATTGATACAGCTGTATACTAAGTTTAACAAGCTCTTGCAACTTTTGACG
Organism: Dendrophyllia cribrosa; assembly: GCA_024195265.1. Classification (NCBI taxonomy): domain Eukaryota; kingdom Metazoa; phylum Cnidaria; class Anthozoa; order Scleractinia; family Dendrophylliidae; genus Dendrophyllia; species Dendrophyllia cribrosa. The sequence goes on along the minus strand of JAJLRJ010000006.1, from coordinate 11,776,480 downwards.
TCAATATATATTTAGCACGGTGCCTTCTCTACGTAAATAGCCCAATTTCGTGTGTATTAAAATTCAACTTGAAACAAAAGACATCACTACGAGGCTTAGGGGAATGATAGTAGGTATTTATATGGTTTGTTCCCCTAAGCCTCGTAGTGATGTCGTTTGTTTCAAGGTGAATTTTAATACATCGAAATTGGGCTATTCGTATGCTGATAAAACAAAATGTAAACAATGACGTCAGCAAAAATTCGCCTATAACAATAGCCAACTTTTAAAAATACCATAGTAATCTTTTATGTGCAGGCTCAGCCTCACCGGGGTGTAATTATTCAAGTTTCCTTTGTTAGAATGGCACAATGGAATAGACAATATTCGTATTCTCGGTATTGAACTGGAACTAGCTCACAGTCGAGGCTAATGCGGGGGAATATCATTACAAATATTTGCATGTGAAAAGATTCCCCCGCATGTGCCTCGACTGCAAGCTATAACCCTGGCCAATACTTCTTGGGACACTCACTGAAATTACACGCAAAAATACGCTTCCCTAATATATTTTTATCCTACTAGTCAGTATGCTTCTGAATGTCGTTATCACATGCCATTTTAGTCCTCCCCCCTCCCCACAGCAATGTTGATTGCCGTGAAAACAATTTGTTATCCGTGAGGTCAACATTGCACTGGGGAGGGGGGAGGGGGAAGGGGGAATGCTTAAAATTGCAGAGTTATTTCGGAAGTGTCCCAAGAGTATTGGCCAGGGTTGTAGTTCCTGTTCAATACCGTTATATGAAAATTGTTTATTCAGAGTACATGAAGGAACACTAGCACGTAGCATTGTGTGTTTGTATACAAATGTGCATCGTATGCAAATTGCCAAGAAATTGAAGCATAGCACGTGCAGTTCGTGCTGAAAACAAATTAAAGAAATTGGAAAAATCAGGCTCACATCAAGCATCACCCAAACCTGCACTATAAAGAGTATTATGGTATTTTTCGAAGTGGCCAATTGAACAATTGGTAAAATTGTATAATGTAGCCTATATTTCTTTTTATTCAGAACTATGATTTACTGAAATACAATAGCTAGCATAGAGCAGTTTTCAATTGAGTGTGGTAAAACCAAAACCAAAGTGAGTACTCTGACCAATCACAGCAGTCGTAAACAATCCAATGAACCAATCAGAGCTCGAAGCAATTAGAAGTCGGCGGCGCCAAGCGCGAGAAAACGCGTGCGAGCAAGTCACGATTGGTTTTGGTTTTACTTCTGATTGGTCGAGAAAGTGGCGCGAGATTTTTTAGCCAATCACAAAGCGTAGCAATGCAAAACCAAAGCAATTGTGTAATTACTTTCGACACTCAATTGAAAACTGCTCTATACCATTTATCCAAAGAACGTGTTAAGAACGTTTTCAGGCTCACAACGCAGAAAAAAATACGTTTTTACAATGTATATAAAAAAGAGTGTACTTGCGACTGGAAGTTGAAAATTCATTGATGGATAAAAATTTAGTCATACGAGATCAAATTTTAAACAAACCTTTCTTTGTAGCGCTTTTCCAAATTACGGAGGTATCCCTAGACCTATTTCGATATATTAAAATATTTAACCTTACTTGGCTCGGGTGCTTAGGGGAATGAAAAAAAAAAGAGGAAAAATCGCATAACGGTTCACATACAAATAAACTTATGTCCATATAAATGGTTTTGCACTTGGCCTCGGTTTGAAAAAGAGGTTAAAAGCAACTGGGAAAAGGTCTCTATACTGAGAACACTACAGTGTACATGTAAATCAAGTTCCCACTGAAAAGGCGCCCATTACAACGGAACTGAGTTGACTGTACATGATGACGCTATCTCGAAGTTCATAACAATTCCTTATTAGTCTTTATACCGTAAAATGCCACCTATTAAAGCCCACCGGTTACAAACCCATCAGGTCCCGGTTGTTCAAAAGGTGGATAACGCTATCCACCGGATAAATCACTATCCAGTGGATAAGTATTAACAAAACCAATTGTGCTATCCACTGGATAGTGATTTATCTGGCCCCGGTTGTTCAAAAGATGGATAGCGCTATCCACCGGATAAATCACTAACCAGTGGATAACACAAAGGATTTTGTTAATACTTATCCACTGGATAGTGATTTATCCGGTGGATAGCGCTATCCACCTTTTGAACAACCGGGGCCTGGTGGATAGCGCTATCCATCTTTTGAACAACCGGGGCCAGTTTGGCAACAAAACATTTTTCAGGTTATACCTCTTCCTACATGTATATATAAACGCATCACAGCTCCTTAACAGCAATTCTTTATAAATATTTACAACAAATTAACTAAAAAATCAAGCTTACATTAAGCTTACTTCTCTGTCACAATATTTTTTGGTTGCCAGCCAAAAAACTCTTACAAATTTGTACAAGCCCAGGGCTTATAAGCGGCATTTGAAGGTATTCTCTAATGGCGATGTATTATGAAACTGTAACGAGAGAACGTAATGTTCATTAAATGCCCTTTGGAACCGAAAGGGTTACCAAGGGTGATAACGAAGACTTTCACAACACTAACTAGTTTTTTGTTATGACTTACTGCCTTTATAAATTCTTAAAGCAATAAACACAGCTAGTCCACCGACTGCTACTCCAATTGACAAAGCTCCTATTTCAGATTCATAAAACCGTCTAAATAGGCCAATGAGTTCATTTTGAGGTGGTCGTTCATCCAAAGGATCGGGCCCATCAATGCAGGTTGAGTCTGGTGAGTTCGGAATTTGTTGCGACTGTAGAATGAAAGTACAAAGTTGTCAAAAAAAAAAAGTTACAGCTTATTATATAAAAGTTCACAAAATTCATTTCTAGAGTTACGAGATTTCATAGCCCAAGTGACAAGTTCTCAAACTGATAAAAAATATTGTTAAAGTTTGAACAAAGCGTGACGATGGGTTGGAAACCCAATAGTTGGCAGAGAGTTTGGCGATTTTGTTCTTTGTTTTCACTGTTTGAGAAGCTATATCAAACACTAAGAAGTTGGTCGAAAAAGAAAACAAAAACAGGCGCAACCAGTTTTTTTTAAACAACTTCGACATTAAAAAACTCTTCCTTGTGTTTAATATATTACGTCAAATTAAAAAGGTTATGAGATGGCCTCTAAAGGGTGTTGAGCGCATACATAGTGCAAAACAACGACGACAACAAAGAAATATAATTTTCACTCAAGTTACAAAAATCTGTACTTTGAAACAAAATTTCTAACTTCCAAATACTCATGGAAGTGAAATCTTGTTCATATTTATTTTAAACCAGTAAAAATTTGGAGAAACAAACGTTTTTGGAGTGGCATCGATTTAGCCATCTACATGCATGTTGACCAATTAAATTTGTAAATGATTAACTATAGCGTACTAACCAGAAGTTGAGCCTCGGCATTCTTCTCCACTAGGAGTGAGACAGTTTCATCTGCTCTGCGGAATTCATTAACAGCAACATCATGTGTCACACCATCTAGTCTAACATCATTTAGCTGTGAATAAGCAAAATAGAATCCATTATTATGGTAGATAACTTAACTGTTTACTTTTAGACAGTGGCTGCAGTGGCACTTGGTGACTTAACCGAGTTATTTTTTTAGTAACCCGGTTAGCCCATTGACACCTGAACAGCCCGTAACCGCCCGTACAAGACTCCACTGCTTTAAAAAATTGTAACTTTCTCAATCGTGCGAACATTGCCTTAACTAGCAGTTGTGAGCATTGACTAGAAAGTCTTTCAAATTGAGATACCCAATAAACACAAAAAAGTCAGCGATTTTTGCAGAATATCAGCGTTTGAATTTGGACGATAACAAAAATTACCGTTTTTAACGTCATAGAAAAACAACAAAAATCACGTTTTTGCCTTTAGTTTTTTTTATTCAAATCATCATGGCAAACCCAAAAGTCAACATTTACAGCAAAATTCAGTCCTAGTCCTAGCTTAGCAGTGAATTTTTTTGCTCTTATTCGTTGCTCGGGCCTAACTACAGCTTCTTATACTAGTGCATAGTCACCTTGCCTCGATTTTCAACATCACCACTGCACTGCATGCTGGGAAAAAGCCAAAAATTTTGACAGCGTTCCATTCTTTCCCAACACATTTCATATTTATACTAAGTCCACAGCCACTCCGACCCACCGCCGAAATTTCGCGCTTGTTGTATTCTCCTGTGGTCGCAACTTCCAAAATATGCCGCGGTAGGTCGAGAAATTCATCCAGAGTCGAGTCCCAAAGCCACTTCGTTTCCAGGCGGCCATTTTTCCAGTTCAACGAGCAACGAGCAAAATTCGTAAACGAAGTACAACACCTAACTCGCTTCATTGAGAAGTGGACTCAGAACTACCTCCAAGCTTAATGATGCTCACCAGGCAGCTACTAAAGATGAAAAATGGCTGTGAACTTACCAAAAATCGTAGATAATTCATATTGGACCCTTTATTGCAAATCAACCAAGCAAAATGAGATCGTCACAATGACGTTTCCAGTAAACTCGAGCCTTCAGTGTTTTAGAACAGCAGCACTTTCAATGGTTACTCCAAATATGAAGTCACGAAATCCTATGGGGCGTGTGTATGCAGAAAATCACTCAAAAACGTAAAAATCCTCAGGTGTGAATGGGTTAAAATTGAAAAAAAAAAAAACGTGTAGAAAAGATGTTTGTAATGAAATAACAGAGTTTATTTTTATGAGCTGCTGCATTTCAGAAGGTTGAACTTTGAATGCGAGAGATCATGTTATCATTTTCTCATACTATTCTTTTTGTTTTTGTACATTGTTAAGTTTCTATTCATCTGATGGGAATGAGGAATGAAACAAGAAGCTGTGCACAGCTTGAACTTGTGGCGTCTTTAGAGCAGTTTTCAATTGAGTATCGAAAGTAATTACACAATTGCTTTGGTTTTGCATTGCTACGCTTTGTGATTGGCTAAAAAATCTCGCGCCACTTTCTCGACCAATCAGAAGTAAAACCAAAACCAATCGTGACTTGCTCGCACGCGTTTTCCCGCGCTTGGCGCCGTCGACATGTAATTGCTTCGAGCTCTGATTGGTTCATTAGATTGTTTACCACTGCTGTGATTGGTCAGAGTAATTACTTTGGTTTTAGTTTTACGACACTCAATTGAAAACTGCTCTATTAAACCCAGTGCATTATTTAGTACATTATGTGCTTTTACACTGAGAAACAAAATTATATCTGAAAAGTAAGACTGCATTCAGTAGCCAACACTTGAAACCACGATCGCTAACTGAAATGCATGAAATAACCTGGTTAACTACTCTAGTGCGGCCGAAGCCAGTGTCTGTTGTATTAGAGGAAGTTGTGTGAACTTCCCACTTTCTTTTGCCATTTTCTGCTTATTTGCAATCCCCCCACCCCCACCCCCCATCTCCCCCCCACCACTGTTGCTGATCCAGACCAGTTTCCACTGTTTCACTGAAATTGGTCAGATTTTTTATACTAAAAAATAATTTTTTTAATGAAAGTAAAATCCAGAGTTATTACTGTAGCTTGCAAATTATGTGGCTTTTTCTTTAGTTAGTTACTAGATTCAGATACACATATCTACCTTTGGATCACTGGTCTAACACAGTTACCACTAACAATAATACGACTCCAATGAAATAATATATTAAGTAAATCTTGAAACTGGCACCAATCGCACTGAAAAATTTGATTTCATTAATATTATTAATTTATAAATAATAAATGAATGCTTACTGCCAATATCCTGTCACCTGGTTCCAGTCTCCCATCTCTGCCTGCTACACTGTCAGCCTTGACGGTGGTGATGAAGATACCTGGGTCTGAGCCAACATGAGGGTGATCAACTCCACCGCGAATGTTAAAGCCAAAGCCTGATGGAAGAAAATTTTTGTACTCAATGCAGTTTGTTACTAGTAGTTAATCCATTAGGTTCCGAGTGGAAAATAGGGCATAGACAGTGCTGCACCAGCGGACGGTATTTGCAGTGTTTTCCTGGCCGTGTGCCAAGTGTGGCTTCTTTGGGTTCCTCTTCTACTGATCTCCTCCAGGATTCACTAGCCCTCCCACCTTTTATATTCATGTAATGTGATCACTAAATTTGGTGCATGTAAATGAACTTTAAAAGTGCTATTCTGATAATTCTGCTTTTCCCTTTCTCTTCAGTTTTGGAAAGTAGAACTGTTGAATACTTCCCATGCCAAATTTTTATTTTAAATTCCAATGGGAAGACCATTTATTTCTAACGTACATGTAAAGTTCAGCTTTGACTTGCTGCCATTATTTGATTTAAATGGCCAAGTATGATTGGATGATGTCACATATTACATCATATGAGAGTTTTGAGAACTGAGTAATGGCAGACAGGGTTTTGACAGTTTTCAGCTAGCTACTTCTAGCCTCAGTAAACTAAAATTGCTCCAAATTATTAAATAGTGATTTGTGTAAAAATTATTATGATCCCACTGAATGAATTGAAGTAAAAAATAATTCAAAAAGAAAAAAAAAATGTTTGTTGTAGGTAGCATTTTAAATTAAGGATTACCAGTCAGATTGTAGGCTACTGTCAGCCATGAATGAGTGTGTCACGCCATGATTGGAGGGTTCAGACAAAGGTTCTTTATTTGAGGACTCTGAGGTGTTTGGAATTGAAAAAAAAAATTGTCTATAAATATAACTTCAGCAGAAATCTGCCTATTTAGTGGTATTTTCTTGTAAAACTGTTTATATGTACACTGAATCTGTCAACAAAATCCAAAGTGTGACCATTCAAAATGAATGAAAGCTACATTGTGTTGAGCAGTTGTAGTACTGTTTTATGCTGTACAAAGGTGTTCTAACGTTTGGATTAGTGGTTAAAATCCTAGAAGTTTGACCATTCAATCAAAGCCAATGAACAGTTTATTTATAATTATGCCAAACGCAATGGATGGGGATTCCCTTCAAAGAACAAAACATGTGAAATACAAGGTGATCACTGTAACAGCAATATGCTTTAATATCTACATGCAAATTTAATATTCAGCTTGAGAACCGTTTGAAGTGTGTAACCCATTTTAGCAATAAATGTCGGATATATTAAACAATTTATAACTACATGTATTAGTCTATAATTACTAAAATTATATTCAAATAGAATTTGAAACCTTAAAAGCACATATTTAATAAAAGATTCTAAAACTTGATTTCATAATATAAAAAAAATAATGAATAATGCTAACTGTTTATAACGCAAATTGTTGGCATAAGTGGAATAAATTTGTCGAAAGTAAAATTGAAATAAAATATAAGCAACCGGGAAAAATGAAATACGCGAATATAAAGCATGCAGATGAGCCCTGGATAACAACTAAAAATAAATACATTAATACAATATAAGAAAAGAATAACAATGTTAGCCATTAGCTAACATGTAAACGACCATTTTTTAATTATATCTGACTTAGTGCGAGATAATTTCTATAAATAGAACGATTAGAATTGATTTCATACACGTAATTTAAACTAGTTGCTGAAACTGCAAAATGGCACGCACAAGTTAAACAAATTTCTAGCTCCAAACTTCGAGGAGAAATCAAGTTTACCTTCAAGTTAACAGATGTATCCTTACGCTGTGTACATTTTTCACGAGAGTTCGTTTGTCAAGGTGATTTAAGTTTTCAACGCGCCTACCTTCATTCCTTTTCGTCAAATGTACAACCACTAAACGTGAATCTTCTATGTCTCTGCTTAATTCGTCCCACAGTTTCTTTCGTTCGTTATCGCCAATATAGCCCTGTTTTAGTATAAAAGATTGCTGTGACTCCTAAAGTCTGTTTCTATGGATATCAAGCGAGATTTTATGGTACTTACACTCATCTTTGCGTGTTTTCACGAGCATGCAATGTAATGTTCAAGGCGTGTGAGAAGGTACTGGATCGAGGGTACCACAGTCCTTTCCAACCCTTCGCGGCCGCGCGCATGTCACGCTTGGAATGTCACGAAGGACATGTCACGCAATTCTTGGCCATTATAAAGTCTATACTACTAAATAGAAAAAAACGGGTATATGTTGTATTAAAAAGTGATGGCTAATGATCATGCACACATGACTGATCATTTCCGTTGGACTGACTTTAATTTATATTGGAACAGCAGATGATTATCAATAATCAGGGTTTTCAATAACTTTTTCATCAACTGCTGTTTTTCTGTTTACAGCTGTAACAATGTGGCACATGGCCAACATGCCTAACTAAACACACATAACATCTAAAGACGGGAGTCCTGGGGGTGGGGGGGGGGGGGGGCACTCCCATATATCGGCTTTTCAGGGATGTGCCGCTCAACAGGCTATTGGTTTTTGCCTCACTGTGTCTGGAACAGGGTATGTATGTATGTATAGTTTACTATTACTTTGGCCTGGAACAGGATCGACATTATTTATCCCTGGTGAGAATCTTTGAAGGATCTTTAAGGATCCTTAAAGATCTGCATGAGGATCTGCCAGGATCTTACTGAGGATCTTAATAAAGATCTGAGGATCTTTTAAATTCCTGCAAGATCCTCAATAATCTTGCCTCAGATCTTCAAGGATCCTTTAAATTCTTGCCAAGATCTTCAAGGATCTTTAAAGATCTTCAAAGATCTTTGCAAGATCCTTCAAAGAATCTTATTGAGATCCTTGAAAGATCCTTATAAATTCTTGAGGATCTTAAAGGATCCTTGCAAAGATCCTCACAAGGACATTTTGCTAGGATCCTTTCAATATCTTCATCAATTCCCTGAGGATCGTTGTAAAACAATTCTACAATAAATTGCAGATGAAGAATCTTTGAGGATCTTTCAAAGACCCCGTGAGGATCCTTTAAAGATCTTTATCTTTAAGGATCTTTGACAGGTCTTTGAAGATCTTCAAAGATCCCTGAAGATCCTATGAGGAGTTTCACCAGGGATGCACACAGGTGCACGAGCAACAATAAATGTGCAACAATAACAGTCGTGAACAGACTTTACATTTTTAGTTCTTCTAGTCTGGAACAGGGTACCTATTTTTGTGGTTTATCTGGAACAAGGTATCTTTTTTTGCCAGTTTGTCTGGAACAGAGTTGCAAAATTACCTTTATTTTGTCTGGAACAGGGTCAGGGTTACAAATATATATACTCAGCGGCACACCCCTACCCAAATTTTTGGGAGTGCCCCGGGGGACTGGGGGTGGGGGTGGGGTGGGGGTGGGGGAAGAGAGGGGGGTGGATGGGTTAAATACTGGGTTCAACTGGGAATACTGATAATAATAAAAAAAATCATGGAGGCTTTCAATGTGAATATCAATTTTCATTGATCACCAATACAATCAATAAAATATATTAATCAACTAATCATAATGATAAGTTTGTGTTTTTATTATCTTATTAGTATTATTTACACTAGTATAGTATAACAGTTTTGCCACTATATATATCTATATCTATATCTATATATATATATATTTTTTTTTTTGTTGTCATTTAGATTAGATTATATTTAAGTGCGCAGCAGGTCTGAAAAACAGTTTCACTGAGCCGTTTTACCATGTTGAAATAAAGTTAATTAAGTGGTTGATTGATTGATAATGATTACGGTATATATTATTGAGTAGTAATTGCGATGATTGAATTTCATTGATTGGCTACACCGGGCTAAAATTAGGTACCAGTTCTTTCTGATAAATATTTTCTTTTATTTTTTCCTTCTTATTCACTGGGGATGTCGGGACTGGAGGTTGTGAACTTCCCACCCCTTGTAACTTTACCTCAGGTTTTCGACTCCTTCTTGTGGCTCCCACCACTTTGTGTGTCCCTTCCCAGTACCTTCGGAATCCCACTTTTGACCTTTTCTTTCCCCACCTCCTGTACTGTGGCCTCCTACCCCCAAGTTTTGCTTACCAGGATAAAGTTTTGTAAAATGTGCACATGTTTTCAATTTAGCCACACCCTGGGTGTCTCTTATTGTCCTGTGGTATACATAGTGTTGTGGGACGGATGATGCCCTGCACTCCTAGCGGCACCTGGAGACAAGGCAGAGCTAAAGGAGTGTAGTTACATGCAGAAAGCAATGATATGTCAGAAGGAAGGGTAAAGGGAATTCTTGGTTTGCACTTAAGTTGTATCAAAATTCAGATGCATTAAAAAACAAATTTCAATTCCAAAATGTTTATGGAATTGTAGAGAGTTTAACTCTACACATCTGGGCCAATATTTTTCACGGCTTATCTATAAATCAGAAGCAAAACATCGTTAAAATCTGAAACTTTTTGTGAAGGATGGTAACACTGGAATCCACATACCATCAGTTAGAAAAGCTGTGTAGGATGAATAGTTTATGTGCAAACCTGAAGAATTGAAAGAGTCCTGAAAGAAACACCTAAAAAACTAGCTGCCCTCAAACTAAAATTAATTAAAACTTTTAATTCCAGACAACATTTTCAATATATATTAATTTTCAACAATTATATATAATTATTATTAAAAGATTGTCATAGCCATAACAATGTTTGGTACAATAAAAATTACAATGATTGGGATAAATGAACACCAAACATACTTAACACCCAGCTACATAAATTAAAACAACAAAGGACATAAATGATTTCAGCAAAGATAATATGTATTATGTCTAAATTATAACTTAATAATGCATAATTAAATATGTCAATACTATAACACAATGCTGGGCACAATAAAAATTACAATGATTGGGATAAATGAACATCGAACATACCCAGTTACATAAAATAACAAAGGACTTGATTTTGGCAAAGGTATTACCTCTAAAAGTTGCAACAGTAAAATCGAGAGAATGATCTTGAGACTTGGAGAAATGAGTGACAATTGAACAGTGCCCAAACCTCTCCAATTCATTCTTTCTCTAACAGCAGATGCTACAATACCTACAGAAATTCCTAATCCGGCAGTTGCTCCTGAATCACGGACCAATGCATAAAATGGTGTTGTATCAAGATGGACATAAGATGGATTTATACACCATTTCTGAGCTTTAGCCACTGAAATTGATGGGTCATACACAAGTAACGAGAGAATAAAATGAGATGCCAACGTTGTCGCAACCAGTGAAAATGAGCAAAGTGTGCAGTATTTTGTAGAGCCAGAAACTTGGATGAGTAACAAATTACATTTTCTTACAACAAATGCCAGTATTAGTCCGATCACAGAGCCCAAAATAACTTGATGGGGAAAGTGTGTAGCTATGAAAACTCTTGATACTGAAACAAGTGAAAGGACTGCAAAAAACACACTCCACGCTATCAGAGTAATAATGAACCTGCTCAAAACATTTGCTTGGTGTACAGCATTTCTTTTAGTGAATTGATTAGCCACAACACTAACAAACACAATACAGCAGATGTGACCATAGCATGTCCTGATGGAGATCCTAAAAAAATAAAACAAACAATAATTATATTTATATATCTAGACCAAATCATTACCCTGATTCTCAGATGGTTGGAGGTCGCTCCCACTCAACTCTGTCCTCTCCCTGTCCAATGTCCTTTGTGGGGTGGGGACAGGGGGACGGGAGCCCGGGAAAACAGGGGACGGGAGGGGTACGGGGGATGGGAGAAGAAAGGGAGGGATCTCTACGAGGGCAGGAAGCGGGAGAGAAATTCAAAAAGGCAAGCGTTTGTTATTTATTACTGCTTATTATCCAGTCAAAAATACGAACCCAACAATGTTTTTGACTTCCATTTATGTCCTCCGAGGCTTAAAACATTAGCTCCACTGAAACTAGAAACCTTTTAATGTCGGTTACGTCATAGGTCATGAATGAGATGACGACACACCTGTACAGGTGTGTCGGGTCGGGAGTCGGGACAGAAAGAGACACAAAGGTACAGGAGGTGGGAGAACAGGGTACAGGAAGCGGGAGGTTTTGACCCCCTGTCCCCCCTCCTTTGTTCGAGGACTTTGTTCTTGATGTACATTTCCACTAATCAACTAATCAGAGTGGTTTTTAGACTTTTGTCTCCATCAGAAATTTCAAGAATGGGACTGAATGTACTATGATTGGCAAAAATATATAACAGTCGGATGATGTCAAGAACAAGCCCTCAAACAAAGTACATCAGATGGGGAGAGGAGGGAGTTGAGTGTGAGAGACATTGGACTGTCTATGAATCAGGCTACTAAATCATGAGCAATATAAATTAGTGCTTTTGATATTGTTGGATTGATTGTCTTTTGTAGTTAGTGTTTAATTCCATAGTTTCAAGTGGCTAGGAGAATTGCTACTCCCCATCCCTGCATGGGATGATTGTCCAGCAAAAGGATTACTCTGAGGCAATTAATGCTGTCCCAAAGCAATGGGTGCCCCATAGCAAGAAGAGGCCAAAAGCTTTGGTACCCTGTGGCAGAGTTGTTTGATTTCCTCTGCTCCAACTCCCCCCCTCCCCACCCCCTGCCATTGTCTTCTTGTCTCATTATCCTCAGAACTCTTTGTGGACTATGCATCAAGGCTCTTAGATTTTATCGAAATATACTTGTTTATTCCTTGCCTGGTCCTGTCTCACAAGTCAGTTCATACTGTTGAAGCGTCACATTTTCCCACTTGGTTGACTCATGTACCCACCAGTATGGCCTATCCCCTCTCAGCACCCTAAAAAAAACTTATTCATGTTAATCAATATTCATGTACTTCGGCTCCAGCTATTCATTAACATATATCCCATTGAATACCACCACTTTATATTTACTGAAAACATGCCAATGTCGTGGAATACTCTCAAGCATCCCCACTCCCACCTCCCTGCATGATCTTACCTTCCCCTTTACCTTACATTTCTGTAAAGATACTGTCTATCACAAGTGAACCTCAATCGCCTGCCTCATACACAGGCTTTGTCTGGCATTTTTGGCTGGAGTACTGCAAAAAGGCCTGTGGAAGGCTTGACAAAGAGCGGAGAACGGAAACACTCGTGCCTCCAGAAGTTCCCGCTCCCCTTTTCCCATCAACAGGAAGGACGTATGGTGGAAGATGGACTAGTGGACTAGACAACGAAGGACAGGATATAGCAGGCAGTAAGTTCCTGCTCCCCAATTCTTAGTCCCCCTCCCCCCCCAATGCCACTTCTTCCCTCCCCCCCCCTCCCCCCTTCCATTCCAGCTTCCATTAAAGTGGATATTTAGATTTGTTCCCTGTCGTGTCCCCTTACTGTATTTCAAACACAGTTTCAGAAGTCCATTGATTGAATCAGGCAAGAACCAAAAATTGTCGCAGCTTACCATTTTAGAATAAGATTCAGCCACTCAGAAATGATGGCTGTCCACAAAACGCTCACTCCTAAATTGCGATTTAAATGGTACACAACTGGAAAATAGATCTGGAAAGAATTTCTAGGATCTCCTACTTTTGAAAGGAGGAGCATCTCTCTTTCCCATCCTGACCAAGACTTCTGTAAATCAAAGATAATACTGACTCCGTGATCAAGAAGAACGTCCATTTTGGATTGTTCGAACGAGAACGGACTGGGTGTTAGATGGTCAGCGGATATCGCAAGAATCGCGAGAGGACTGGGTAGAGATTTCAGATTTCAATATGGCGGACAAACTGACCTACTATGAAATTCTTGGAGTGTCGCGAGAAAGCAGCGAAAAAGAGGTAACATTCAATAGTTATAGTTGTTTTAATTGAGATACCATTAGTTAAGGGGAAATTGTATGGTGCAAGTTAGTTTAAATTTTGGCCAATGCTGTCTGTACTGTTAAATTGTTTTTGTGCCAATTCTGTTTATGATGCATTATAAATTCGGGCCAACAAACTAGGGCAAACAGTGGAACAATTTGCCCGCCATGTTGGCTACAGCCCCAAATATTAACTCTTTTAAGAGTGGGGTTTGTCAGCTGACACATTAAGAACTTGTACATTGTAAGAACTTGACCGCGACCAGCCCACATACATGTACATGTAAGCCTCGAAGACAGGGACTGCTCATATTTTTGTAAATGTAAAAATATTTTTCATTTGGGAGGCTGAAGGGTGTAGCAAAACAACAACAACAACAACAACATGCAATTCTGTTGTCAAGCATAATTGTTACAGTGTAGTTTCCTATGCACTCCTTCAACATAAAGGATTGTGAAAGAAGCTCAAAGGATGTCTGCAGAGGATAAATGTTTGCTTCATGTGCAGGGCTGTCATTAAGCTTCGAGGTTGCCAGCTACACAAGGAAATCATCATCCTCATCATCATCGTCATCATCTTTTATTTTAAAACATGTGATCACATTCATTACAAAAAGTAATGGTCTTCCAGTGAGCCGTAGACTACTACGTACAATAACTATAAACCTCCCATGTTTGGAGTACATTGTAGTACTGTAGCTCTTCCAGACGTCTATTTTTATTGGCCCCGTAGTACTGTAGCTTCTATTGTGTTTAGGTCTAGGGCTATTGTTTGTGTTGTTTAAGCTATTGTTTCGTTAACCAATCACTGAGCTTGTTTGGAAAGGTACAGCCTCTCCCCATGTTTGCTGTCCTCAAGTCATTTTCAAACTTTGAATGGCTGGTCATTTTTACTGCAGTTGCCAGCCATATGTAATAGCCATCTGCCGGCTACTTACATGTATGACAGCCCTGATGTGTAAATTTACATGTAGGCTTTGATGTACACTGTACATGTACCAACCAAACAATTAACAATACATGTACATACATGTATCAGTGATATTGTTATTGCATGCTTAATCTTTCTACAAAAATCCCTCAGTCTTTAACAGAAGCTGTCTGTCCATCCAGAATCACAATTTATAATATTTCAGAATTAAAATGTTATGGAATTTTCTAAAAACATTTATCCATGTTTTTACCTAGAGGAGATAGTTTTAGATGTGAGGTCTGAAAAACGGTTATTTGACTGAAAAAAAAAAAACATTTTGTCATCTTTAGCAAGTGGTAGATTTGCAAACATGAAATTCAACTTTACTTAGAATTTCGTTGCTGATTGTTTTAATTTACATTTAAGATCACAAAGGCGTATCGGAAAAAGGCCCTGAAATGTCATCCAGATAAAAATCCAGATAATGCTGAGGCTGTAGAGCTGTTTCATGAACTATCAAAGGCTTTGGAAGTGCTTACTGATCCAAAAGCCAAAGCTGCTTATGATGCTGTACTCAAGGCCAAAGAAAGAGCACGATTGCGCACACAGGCCTTAGATGCAAAGAGAAAGAAGTTTAAACAAGGTATCACCCCTGTTACTTCATTAATTTATTTTTACAACAACAACAAGAATTTAAGGCCAAACAAGTAATTAAAAGGAAAATTAATAAACAAGCAGTACTTCTCAATATATTTAAATATACATTGTATTTTTTATTAGCTTTCAATTGGTATTTATAGTTTTATTGTAATGCGCATTTGATCAATGTAATTGTATGTTTACTTGCGCATTATCAAATAATATTATTATTATTATTATTTACTTCTAAGTAAACAAGTAACCTAGATACATTGTTCCTATGAGTGGTTAGTTTCTAAGGTAACTGTGGTGCTGTCAGTGTCAGTGAGGGAGTGAAACAGTTGTCTTAACCATTTTTTGGGGGGAAGGGGGTGGTGGGTGGGTGGATGGGGAGGGGGAGGGGGGAGGGGGTTCAGTCGGGGGATGACGTCTGGTAACACAACTCCCAGGATACAGTATTGTGCAGGGGAATAATTGTCTTTTTCTTAATGTGACAAATCAAGTTCAGGTTTTACACAATGTATATCTGCGGCCATTCCTGAGTGAGTTTGTATAATAATTATTATTTTATTATTAAAAAAATGAGGTACTGTTGAGCTCTTTTGTCTGCACACAACTCAAGTGACTGATGTTGAACTAGCTGTTAATTAAAAGTTATTGTCATAAATATTTTGTATGGTGCAGATCTTGAACAACGAGAGGATGCAGCAAAAGTAAATAAAGAAAATGATGAAATGGCTGCAAAGAATTTACAGGCTGAGGTAAGTTGATTAATGGCTGTTGTAACATTCAGAAAATAGTACCCCTCCCAAAAAAAATTAAACAAAAAAGCCTGTGGACTGCAAATTATGCAAAATCCCTTACAACCCTTTCACTCCCAGAGTCAATTACGTAAGGGTTAAGTGCTAAATCCCCTTCCTAGGAAATCAAAGATGAGTGCCATAAATGATAATGGCTCTGAATATCATTATTTAAAATTAATTGTTATTTAGAAATAACAGTATATAGTATTCATTGCAGTGAATGTTTTGTAAATTGAATTGTTCAAAGACATTTTATTTTCATTTAGTTTTTATATTCAGACAGATGTAAACAACTTTAATACAGTAATTGATTGATTTCTTTTAGATTGAAAGGCTCAGAGAGGAGGGATCAAAGCTTCTACACGAACAACAAGAATATCTTAAAGAACAGTTAAAACAGGAGATGAAGGGTAGTTTTGACAAGACCAACAATGAAGATGCCACTCCAAAATTGAAGGTGCATCTATGTGTACAAACAAAAAAATTAAATCAAGACCTGTAAAAACTCAGGGGGCGGGAGGGGTACGGGAGATGGGATAAGAAAGGGCAAAAGTGGGATCTCTACGAGGGCAGGAAGTGGGAGAGAAATTAAAAAAGGCAAGTGTTCCTTATTCATTACTGCTTATCATCCAGTCAAAAACACAAACCCAACAACGTTTTAAATAAATTCGTACTCAGGCTAAAAAACAGCATTTAGTTCCGGTGGAATTGGAAACGTTTTCAAGTCGGTTATGTCATAGGTCATGAATGAGATGACATGACACATGTACATGTGTGTCAGTGTCTTGCAGGGCAGGAGTCGGGAGACAAAGGGACACAAAGGTACGGGAGAAGCGGGAGGTTTTGTCCCCCCCCCCCCCCCCCCCCCCCACCACATGTTAGTCGTACAGTGAAATAACATTTGGGAGGTTCTTTTATAGCAATTGGCAGTCTTGTTTGTTTTCTGGCTATCTGAAAAAAAAAACAAAGACATTTCATCATGTTTTATGCGACAAAAACAATTCTCCAGTATTTCTAAACAGTATTTTAGCAGTCTTGTCCAGAGGTTTCTATGCCTGGCCTGCCACATTTTGAAAGCAGAGAAGGCCCCATGGACAAGGTTCGTAAAAACTGTCTGATAATGATTACATGTATGACTGTATACTTACAATATTATTACAATAAAAATAATTATTAATACTACATAACTATAACTCCCCACAGTAAATGTATCAGATGAGTATAATTTTGATTTTAATTGTCAATAAAATGTTATGATCAAAACAACTAAATTTTAGTCCCTTGTCAGGTAAGATGGAAAAGCAAGAAATCGGATCTCACAAATGGTGGATACTCACAGGAAATTATTCAGTCATTGTTTGAAAAGGTGAAGTTGCAGTAATTAAACTGTTCTTTAATTTGATTTTCGAACATTTTTTAATTGTTTCACTGTTTTCAGACACATACATTGTACATAACAGTCAAGTATTATAATGTAAAGATTTATTACATGCATGTACATGATTGTTATGTATTTTTATGAATGCTTAATTTGAATTAAGTAGTTGCTTTTTAAAAGCCATATACAATCGTGTAAAGTAAAAGATATCTGTTTCAACAGTCTGAAATATTATTAATGTCAACCATCAATTAGTTTATCTTTTGTTTGCATTCTCTTTTGTTAGTATGGTGAAGTGAATTATGTGATTGTTTCATCTAAGAAGAAAGGAAGTGCCATTGTAGAATTCAAATCATTGTCCAGTGCAGTAAGTAATATCTAATACAGTTAAACTCCAGCTAAGGGACACCTCTCATATACATGTAGGTCACAAGACACCTTCATATTAAAAGCGGACATCTTTTGTGTACTGTACATGCCCTCAGTTGTTGTATTAGATAACCTTTCATTGTACTTAATATTAAATCTTATTGGTTACTGATTAGAATAACTACATTACCTTTTTATTAATTTTCTGAGGTTAAAAGCAATTTCAAATAGACGATTTGGCCTTCTTCAATATAACAGACTGATATTTTGCTTTCAGAAATACCATTATTAATTAATTAATTATTAAATTTTGTTTTTATTGTTTGAAGCGCACTACACTTTTGCCAAGTTTTGTTGACTCGTTGGTTCGTTGGTTTTAATTTAATGCAGTCAATTTTTTTATTATCCATGTTAGCGTAGGCTCGATTACCGGCCGCTATTCGGGAAAATGAGCCCGCATTCGGCAGAAATCGAGCCTATGCTAAAGCAGTCACTGGATAGACTTCTACACCATTGACAGTGCTACAGCTGTACATGATTGTATGAATTGATTCTAGTTCTGATTTCCTTATGACCTGGTTGCTTAGATTCAAAATAACTCCTTTTGCTTTGAAAAAAAATATATATTAATGCAGGCTGGACTCACTGGTTTCTGAGATCTAGGCTTTTTAACCCTCACCACTGATCCAGAGACATGTAATGTAGTTCTAACTTTTGAGTCTTTACTTCCTGTACATGTAGATGACAAAATCCTAGGGTGTGACATGGTACCATACAATGTAAATTGAAGCGCTCCGGGCAAGAACGTCCTAAGTATGTTTTGGGCAACTTTCACTAAAATTGTATGTTTTACATGTAGGCCTTTAAAAGAACAGTTTTGTCAAATTAATGATTTATTATTGTTAGTACTTAAAACTTAAAGTACAAGTGTACAAGTGTATGTATGTATTGTATGTATGTAACTGATCCAAAATGGTGAAGAAAATCCACATATTATTTGAAAAAATGTTTTGAGCCTTTATTAGGACACCCTACATGTATGTATCTTTTCAAGATAAAATTTTATTCTGTTCAAAGATAGAAGATTTGTTGACCTGGTTGAAATCCTTTCAGTCATACATTATATTTACATGATCCAGTCATAATTTTGGCAAGTGAGTCTCTTTTGAGGCCAAAAATCCAAAATTTCAGTGAAAATTTTCCAATAAGGTACTTGTACATGTAGGACATTCTTGCCCAGAGCCCTTCAGTTGTTTTTCAATTTTTTTTTACAAATTGAAATTTGGGATTTTTCATGAATTGTGATTTTGGCACTCTTGGGTGTTTGAAGGGTTAACCAAGGGCCCAGCTGGTAATTGGGCCGAGATGGCTCCTTCAGGAGCTGAGTTGTCACTAAAAAAGGTAACCTGTAAAATGACTTGCAAAAAATCTATTGCAGAAAGTTGCCTTGGAGAATGAGCGAGGTATCCCCGACAACCCTCTAACAATCTCGTGGTTGGACATTACAACGTCAGCAGCTGATGCAAGCTCCGAAACTGTCTCCGAGGTCTCAAATTCTACAAGTCAAGCCACTAAGGTAAAAATTTATGATCTCTTTTTACATTTTCTTTTACTAGGTAAAAATGATGTTGATAAATGTAAAGCAGTAATATTTTAAAAGTACATGTACAGTCGCAGCCTTCCCTGAGAGACCTTGTCTCTATAATTTTTAAATTGTGAGAGTGCTTGTTAGCAACACCAAGGTACTCTTCAGGGCGCGACAAAAGCGCTGTCCGATAGCCCGGGGCTAGTGAAGCGACCCGTCGGGCTAGTGTCTTTTTGTCAGAGTTTGCCCGACGGACAAGCAATATTTGTTGCCTTTTCTCATCAATAAGTTAAAAATTAAAATAAGAAGTGTGTAATAAACAGTTCTCTAGTGAAAGTGAATGTGAGGAACATTTTAAAAATGTAAGAAAATATCAACGGCGAACAAAAGAAATGGAATGAATAATGCGTTTCGTAAATATAATGTACAATAGCGGCCGTAATTGTGTTGTCCTCTGCTTTTAGGTCTTTAAAATCACTGTTGTTTTCATTGTATTAAGTTCAAAGTAAACCAGTTAGGATCTGTCTTGTCGATTAAAACCGTTTTCTTTAAGCAAACTAGACAACTTGAACATTTGCCGACACAGTCGTTGCGTTAATTAATACTGGATAGATTGTTTTTCCCTCGAACGGCTGCCGTTTGCCATTTCCATGGGAAAGTGAGTAGTTTCGCGTTTCTCAAACTCATGAACATTTTCTAGTGGATTTATTTTACGATTCGAGGAAAAGTAAGGATAATAAACTGCAAGCTGCCGTTTGCCGTGTACGCGTAGAACGCCGTGCGTAATTTAATCTCTTGATACTCGCAAGCAAGTCACGTAATATAAAATGTGTTATTTTTGTTGTATCAAACTTCCGAAATGGCTTGCAAGGTATTTTACGTTATCCAAAGGCGAAAGACTTTGAATAAGAGTACTAGTTTCATTGATCAATCGATCATAACTTTCATAACCAGCGCAAAAAATAAGTTTTTTTGTAATCGCGTTCAATCCTAATTTCGTGTTGGTTGTCCTATGGTTTATGTGCAGTAAAATTTGAGATTTTTTGGTAGACGGCCCTCCAAATGGCCGCCGCTATTGGTTTTTTTCAGGGGCTCATTTCCGCCGGAAATTCCTTCGAACGCGTCTCCATAATCTGTGATTACTGCTAGTTTATAATTTATTCCGCAACATTCGCCGTCAGGAGCGAACACAGTTGGAGATTTTTTGCCTCTTGGTGTAATATTCATCCCTTGTTTAAATTTGTTTGTTTTTAATAATTAATTTACTTTTGGGCTAGCTCTTCAGAGCTCCGGGCTAGTAAACTAAAGTAGCAGCTTGCCCGAAGGGCAAGCTGATTTTTTCATTTTCATCCCACCCTGACTCTTACAACCACCTTCCCAAGCAATTCAGGTACACTGTAGTCACTTGTGAAAGGTTATAATAACATTGAAAATGCTTTGTTCAAGACTTTTGCATGTTTTTGTTTCTCTTGAAATCTGGATAAAACCAGCAAATATGAACTCATTTAAGTGCACCTGATTGATGCACATGCAACTTTGGTGTCCAATATAGCTACATTTGTATCCAATTCCAAAATTGGACAGCAGCTGTAATTGGACACCCATGTGACTGTGCACAAAATACATCAGAAATAGGTGCACAGATGACCAATGACAATTAAGAATTTTGTCATCGATACGATAAGTTTATATGTAAATAAAATTATCATCATTTTCAGCTTACAGAGACACCTCATCCTTCAGAGAGCACTATATCTGACAAGGATTATGAAAGTGTTGTACTGATGAAACTTCGTCAGTTTGAGGAAAGGAAACGACTGATAAAAGAAATGCAGGAAGGAGATGAGCATTGAAGCTCCAGACAGTGTCCAGCTATGAAGAAAGATACCCTTTTTGTAGAGAGAATTAATGTCATCAGCTGTTCCTACATTGTTCTATTCAAGGATTGGTCTGCCTGCCTTGGCTGAGTGCATGATGGAGGTGTAGGTACATGTATGTGCAGTCCAGTGCATAGCATTGTCAATCTGAAGTTGGGTGGTTCAAAATGGTGTCGGTATCACATTGTTTTCTTGGAGAAGAAACTTAACCCCACATTCTCTCCAGGTGTATCAATAATGACAATAATTATTGGCATACTCATCTAGCTATTAGATAATCCTAATAAAGTGCTGGAGGGTAACCCTGTGATGGTGTGATGGATTTGCATCCAATCCATGGTAGTTATTAATGATGGTGGTGGCAGTGGTGATTACGATGGTGACAATGATGGCGGTCAGCGGTGATGACAGCTGCTCTCATGGTGAAAACTATGATGAGGACTATGGTGATTATGTCCAGTGATGAAAGTGATGGTGATGACAGTGATGGCGATGATGGTTTTGTCAAGGATGGCCAGTAATGATGATAACAATGGCAACAATGATGGTGATGATGACTGTGATGGTGTTGCTAAGGATTGACAGTTATGATCAGTAATAATGATATGATAATAATTGCAACAATGATGGTGATGTTGATGAAAGTGGTGTTAATGATATCTGATGATGATGATGGTAATGACAATGTTAATATAAATAATACTGGTGGTATGGATTGGCAGAAGTGGCCAGCAGTGTTGACTAACACATGAATAATGTACCCCAGTTCCTCGTGAGTGAATTTCAACCTAGAAACTGCTGCTTAAATAGTGCACAGTTATTAAGTTTTGATGAGGTAATTGCAGTAAAAAATTGATAAAAAATACTTGCAAATACAGCTGTAGCAATGACAATGCAATTGCATATTAATTCACAATGCTCATTATAACAAAAGTCAACAACAGGAATTCATCAATGGCTTTTATTAAACTGTACCTGCGACTAGCTGTAAAACAGACTATAATGCATATAATTATGTATTTATTGTCTTCTATATTAAACAAAAGTAAGTAAAATGTACAGAGTGTTGTTTAATATGTGGTTTGTAGTTTACAATATCCTGTACGAACTTTAAGAAATAATGTTGGGTAAGTTGTTACTTTACAGTTTAACAAACTGTTAACTATTAATATTAACTATTATAAAAGACCTAAAGCCAACACTGAACAGTCTCACTCTATCTGCACAAAGTTATTTGTATTTTATTTTAGAGTATTTTATAAATTATTTATAGTTTTTTTACAATGTATTCTTTAGTTTTTAACATATTCTAGGATTGTCTTAATTAAGTCCTTTGTAGTTTTTATCACTTGTATTTTGTAACACTTAGTGCTTACATATTTTATCTCGTTCAGCATTCTCATGTCTTAAGTTTTACTGGTATATGTATATGCTAATTTCAATCGCTTTCATTTTAAACTTGATCAAAGGCTCCTAAGAGCCAACCCGTGATTTAAAAATGCTAACATGTAACGCAATATTGCGGTTAGCAATAAAGTATACATCATGTAAGCAATTTTTCATTATACATTGTAGTTCAATTTTGCCACATTACAAAAAAGTAGATGCTCAACCTATATTTTTATAAGCGGTCAGTTCGCTATTCGCCAAGGGTGACCGCTTACATGTAATAGGTTTGACTGTAGTGTTATATAAATATTATATGACATAATATTACAACAATGATTACTCTGACAATAAATTGCCAGTAAGTCATTTAATTTTTGTTCCATTTATTGGATGATCTGTTGCTAATGTCCCATTATTTTTATCTGTGGATAAAGATACAAAAGAGTAACAACAATAAAAATATAATAATATTTATTAAAATAATTAATAATAAAAATTAATTTCTACCATAAATTATGTGCATTGTACATAATACAGTTTGTACTGCAACAATAAGTATAGGCAATCATACAGTGTCTCTCGTTCAATTTGGGATTAATTTGCACTTGAGTTTTTCAAAAAGCTCAAATTGCACTCGCCGAAGTGCAAATTAATCCCAAATTGAACGAGAAAACCGTATGATTACTTATTAATAATTATACATGAAAATTAATTTGCATCCATTTTTGTTTGGAATTTTTTTTTTTGGCAAAAAAATTTTTTTGGAATTTTTTTTCGAATTTTTTTTGGCAAAAGAAAAGAAAAAATTTTTTTTTTTAGATTTGTAATTTGCACTGGTGTTACACGTTTTGCACTGGTGTTACACTTAAACTGCACTGCTCTTAGCCAATCAGAATCGAGAAATTTTTTTATGTATATTATTACATAAGATAATTATATCAAATTAAATTATTATGAGAAATATAGTGTTTCATCAGGAATATCAAACACTAAGAAGTGGGTTGGAAAAAAAGAGGCACAGCTGAGTTATTTTTTAACTGACTTTAAGGTGTTTGGATACTCGATTTAACACTCTTTCGAGTGTTTGATGTACATGTAGCTTCTCAAACTGATCATTAAATGCACGGAAAATGGAGGAAGTTTGTCAGAAGTTATGTCAAACATCAGATATCCAAACACCTCACAGTCGGTTAAAACAACTCGACTGCACCTCATTTTTCAACCTACTTTTTGGTGTTTGAAAATCCTTATTTTTACTTAACACTTTTCCTCGTGTTTGATTGAAAATAATTACTTCAACTTACCTGTCAGATTTTTTTTTATTTATCTCCTGTTTCTTCTGGTTTGTAGAGTGTCCAGATGATTGTCTGGCCAACACCAGTGCTTGCTATAACTTTGTAACCTATCTTTTCCATTTTGTTAAGCACAACACGAGGTGGATCTGATGAAATGTATTCTTTGCTAACAACAAAGATAATGATTACACATGATCAGTCAGTGAAAGTTACTGACTTAACCTTTTCCCTGTCAGAGTCAACTGTGGAGACATGTAATGTAGTTCTAACTTTTGAGTCTGTGGATGAAATCCTATGGTGTGACCATTCAAATGAAACCTCTTCAGGAGCCTTTTTCCATGGTACTACCAGTATTACTGATAGTTTTTCAATATTTTACAAGATGAAATTTGGGATTTTTCTTGAATTTTGTTCTTTAGCATATTTGGGAGTTTAAAGACTTCTGCCTGTATGACAGGTACCAGGAAAGGGGAAGAGATATGAGGTTTAATTCCACTGTGTGCAAAATACAAGGAGCAAAGGGAAAGACGAGCACCTTATTCCTCCCTTTACACTACTCTCTCTCTCATGTGCACCTTGATCTCCCCACCCTTTTATAGTGCTTGCAGGACCAGCAAGCTTATTTTAAAGTGAGGGGGCTCAATTAACTCAGAGCATAATTAATAGAATAAACTGGTTATGAAACTTAGTCAGTCCTTTGTTATATGTTTTTGTTCTCCGTTTCTTTTGTTTGTTTGCCTTTACCGGCGCAAAACACAAAAGGTATTGAAATACATATGAGCAACTGACCAGTAGAAACATTTGGGCTCACACGTTAAACAAAACAATGTGCACGGTCACGGTTCGTTCAACATAAAACAAAGCAGCTTTGTACACTCTTTGAAATTTGTTGAGCTTCATAACCAGTTTGTTCTACTAACTATGCTCAGAGCAGCTGCTTATATATGAGGCAACTCGAGGTTCTACAGAATTGAATACTGTGGTTCTATTTGGATATGTCAACATATGGACTTGGAAATTCTAGTAACTTTACTAAAGGACTGTACAGGGGTGGATGGGGGGCTAGGGGAGCATTAGACCCCCTCCCACTTTTTTATGCAGTGAAAGACAATTTTTTTTTACAGCAGCTGTAAGTAGAACTAAAGAGGTTTCAAAATTCCTTATCAGTCTAGATTTTTTGGTACTCTAAAGTTTTTACTAATGAAAACGGGGAAGTTATGTCAGCTCCCCACGCCCCCTCCCACCTATACGAGCCTATAGTTTACCTTTGTTAACTTACAAATTATTTCCAACCCTTTTTGTCAACACTGCATCCAAATACCTCATCACCTCTGGATCTGCCCATTCGTCGCCACACAGTGTGGGTCCAATAACCTACATGTTTAAAAGCCGTATTAATATGAAAATCCGAATGCACCGTTGCTGTTTATATTTGCGAGCACAGGGTAGGGGTTGACACATTATGCTCCTAAAATCGAGTATTATGCTTTTTGGCATTGCCCTCAAAACGGACTATTATGCTCCAAATTATGCTCGGCTGTTGCTATTATGCTCGTAATTATGCCGTAAAAAAATAAAAACCATTTTCATAATAAATTAGTAACAATATGAACATTTAATCCAAAGGATTTCGAGTAAAGTAAAGAGCTAAATCCGCTTGTGGATGCACTGGGAACAAGCCTACAGTGCTCAATAGAAACAGAAAACACGTAGAACATTAAAATACCTTGAAATTTTGTAGTTTTTGCTTAATAAACGAACAATAGCAGCTCTAAAAAAAGAAATAACTGTTATGTCGCAAAATGGCACTATTATGCCGGCATTATGCTCAATGCTCCACCTATAGTATTTTGCCGGCATAATGTGTCAACCCCTAGCACAGCAGGCGCATAGCCAGCCTATAAGCCATTAAGCCCATTTTTTTTGTTCAGTAGCAAAGGATTAGGTTTTTGACCGTCAGCGGTAAAACTAGTATGACCACCTGTAGTTCAAAAGTTGATATACTCAATTTTCGCTGTACATCATAATAAAAAATAATAAAACGTAGGACATAAAAACTGAACATTGCGCGCGCACGATTTCTACGCTATTACAAGATGGCGCTCTGACAAAGGAATTCTTCACATATTGCAATCGATGATCAATTCCTTACTAGATTTCATCCTTGCGCCGATATTCCCCTCTGCACACGTCGAGCTTTTGTAAAACGTTGTTTAGTGTACGAAGGCCACCAGAGGCCCCTTTTTTATGCCTCAAATATAATATCTCGGGCTTAAAGTGCCCCTATGATCAAATTTTTGATTTTCATTTTTTTTTACATTTTCGTGTACTATTAGACTTTCTTACTCACCTTGCCAAATTCAATCCATTACGAACATCAGAAGTCATTTTATTTTAACATTTATTTCCGAGAATTTACGGCCGCCATTAATCAACCTTGTTCCAAGGCTTGGTTGTCTTGGTTGCGAATGGGAGAAAGTGACGTCAAAGGCTCAAACATACCTCACGGGTTGAAATTATAATAACAATAAGTATTGAAAATCACACGAAAAGCAACAAAAACTTTGGACCTGTTCTTCGTGCAATTTTCAATGTTGATTGTTATTATAATTTCAACCCGTGAGGTATATTTGAGTCTTTGACGTCACTTTCTCCCATTCGCAACCAAGCCTTGTAACAAGGTTGATTAATGGCAGCCGTAAATTCTCGGAAATAAATGTTAAAATAAAATGACTTCTGATGTTCGTGATGAATTGAAATTTGGCAAGATGAGTAAGAAAGTCTAATAGTACACGAAAATGTAAAAAAATGAAAATCAAAAATTTGATCACAGGGGCACTTTAAACGGAAAAAATGTCTGGCTACGCCCCTGCACAGGATTATAAATGGAACGTCCCACACAGGCTCGAGAACATGGAAAATTTGCAGGAATTCTAGAAAAAAATAGTGATTATAATGGCTTGAGAGGTTCTTACCAGTCTAATCTGTGCACTTATGAAGACGTAAGGCATAGTAAATACACTTTAAAGCAACAGAATGCCAAATTATCAGCAGAGAACACGTCGCAGCTCAGATCAAGAACAGAAAGACATGTATGCTTTGATTCGTTTTGAGCCCGCGATTTTATCCAGCGCTAATAGCGGATTCCAATTTCGTGCCCAGTCCTCTTCGTTGTCACGCGAGAAACCAAGATGGCGTCTTGGGTGCCGTCATTTGATTTCTCCTTGGGGCGAAATGTTCTTGTTGGAGTCTCCATTGGCCTTGGAATAGGGATTGGAATAGGTGCGGGAATGGCTGTCTCAAGGAAAATGTTATCTTTGCGTACGCAGGATCAAAGACTTGTGATTCACTTTGCGGAATTGGCCAACGAGATCAAGGAACTTCGTTGTGTCATGGTGAGGCTTGAAGTGTGCTTTAACAGTGAAGCTAGAACTAAACGAATGGTATCGCTCAAAGGTCAGTCTTCTGCTCGAGAAAGCGATGACGAGGAGACAGAAGAAGATGACGAGTTTTATGAAATGTCCGGGGAGTCTGAATCTCTTTTAAGGTTTGTTTGTTCGATCTCATTGTTTACATCATGATAATTAAGCTAATTTGACGTCAGTTCTATAAGTTTCATTGTATGCCATATCAAAGTAGCCGTCGATCCGCATCGTTATTTTAAAATGCCTATTGTTTTAGCCTTAATTGTTTTTTTGTTTGATTGCCTGTGCAAGTTGATATGCATACTGGTAGCCTGTTACGGCTTACAGGTCTGGTATACCAACACGTCACCTGCGGAAAGGTGCATTGCATGTGAATCACATGCCGAAGACACGTCAAGCTGCAAAATACCTTTTGGGTAATTCTTTGTTTGCCCATCTGAAAATTTCATGCTACACTCTGTTTGTATATGAATTAAGAACTTTTTTTATAAGTCAAGTGGAACGTTAAGGCTGAGATTGGCCAGAATTTTAGTGATCAGCATCAAATTTCTCCTTGTAATATTAATGCCTTATCAATCAAAAAGGTCATGATAATTAAGGACATGATCAGACAAGATGAGTTCTTGATATCCAAACAATTTCTCCCCACTACTTCTACAGGAAATGTATAGGGCTAGAAATGAGAATTTAAATTTTGATATTAGTGCTTAAAGGGTTATGAACGTACCCAGGCTGAGATTTTGTTATTAAGAACGTCTCTATAATTACCATGTTAACAATGAGCTACTGTAAATAACGTATACAAGTCTTTTTCCATTTTGTAATAGCAAATGATATTGACGATACAACTGGGAAATATAATAGCTATAGTCAAAATTTTGTTATTTTGGTGGGATTGTCCCTTTAATTAGGGCTACATGTACACAAGGAAAAAGGCTGGCCATAAACTCAAAATAGCCTCCCATGGCTGTTGAACTCCTTTAGTCATTTTCATTCTTGGAGTTGCCGGTCATATTATTTTATCGCAGCTGCAAACCATCCACAATAGCTGGCTGCCAGCTACATGATTGTACATTTTTGTACTGGATAGTCCAGCACTTGTCCAAACGATGTCTGTGATTTGCTAAGAAAACAATAGATTTGTTCCGCTGGGATAGGGATTAGGGATAGGGGCATTGTTCAAGTGATATATTAATTGTATCGTTCGCCAATCACAGACATCGTTTGGACAGCTACGGGGTCGCCCTTTGTACTAATGACAACCCTGTCAATTACCATTAATTTTGTGTTTGATACACCAACAATTACAATACAATCGGACAGTCAGAAAGACATTGTCCTAATTTTGATACTACGTGCAACCTTGTTATTAACTAGTGCCCCAGTAGTTGTCACTGTTGATGAGCTTGAAGCAGTCATCGATGAAGTGGACGGACTTCACTCAAGTAATAACTCTGAACACAAGTATAAAATACACGGAATCCTGCAGGAATCTCTGAAAAAGGTACAGTCATTTAATAAAATAAAAATGCTGTCAGTAAGTACTGCGCCTTTCAAATACCGGGGGTAACACTCTAACTCTGAAGTTCAAGCACCAGCTGTCCTCAATGGCTAAAAATATATATATCAACAATATAATAACAATAACATTGAATATTGTCAGCTGCTGTCAATCATAACTATGGCAACAAACATTAGACCCCCAAAAAACAGAAATGGATTTAAATCCACCAATCACAACCCACAAACGTGACCTTTTGACCCTGGTGAGTTGGACTTCCGTTTTTTCCTGATAGTCATCCACTGAGAATTGTGGCAGTGAAAAACAAAACTGTGGTTAAGTTTTAATCCCCCCAAGTTTTATAACTTTTGCTTGTTATACATGTACAAAACACTCAGATCGTTCATTTTTACGCAAACAAAATGCAAAAACTGTCTAATCAAAATTTTAATGCGTGCCATAGGATGCAAGATGTTTACTTGAAGAACTCACTCCACTAACTTTGAATCTTAAATAGATTTTGTTGTTTGAGTGACATGTAAAAAATAAAAGAACGAAGCGAACTTGAATGAGCTCCCACCATGTTTGTTCCTCGTTCGATCGATTGAGTCATAAATTTCAAGTGCCGTTCAGTGCCCACTCCCCTGTCAGAGCAAAACTTAGAGAATCTGAGCAAAACAGATCTTTAAAGGGCACTATCATCGCAGAAAATAGTGACGCCTTAAAGACCTTTTCCATAATGGCGGCCAATTTATTTATTCTGTTATATGTATGTTAATTAGCCCTATTGGCCTCATTTTAGAGTAAAAATTCTTTTGAATTTTGCACACGCTAACGAGGCCACTTGGGCTAATTAACATAGATATAAAAGAATAAATATCTCGCCCACTATTATGAAAAAGGTCTATGCGTGACATTGACTTTTATACTATTCTGTTCATCTATCAAAAATGAGCGGGGTCGTACTGTAGCTGTCCAAACAATGTCTGTGATTGGCGAACGATACAATTGATATATCACTTGAACAATGCCCCTATCCCTAATCCCTATCCCAGCGGGACAAATCTATTGTTTTCTTAGCGAATCACAGACATCGTTTGGACAAGTGCAGGACTACCCTCAAAAATTAATTGCACATTGGTCAAAAATTGGGTTGTCAGTACTAATGATAAGGTTAAGTTACATGTAAAAACAATACATTATATTGTCTAAAATTAATGTTGGCAAAAGAAAAAAAGGACAATAAAGTTAAGAGTACAGCTGTATTTAAGGATGACAGTAATTTGCCAGTCACTCTTTCTCATAACAACAACAACAACAAAAATTTCTTAGGAGAGGGTCACCAAGATTTTGGGACCCCAATTTGCAGACATGTGGGACCCAGGACCCAGATTGAAAAATCCTTGCGCCATCCCTGACACTGTACATGAAGTATGTAGTTTGTAACTTATTTTGTGAAGTGCCTTAGAACTTTGGCATTTGTGCACTATAGAAATAAAGTTATTCAGTTATAAATTATTATTATTATTATTATTATTAAATTTAAGCATTTGATTATAATTTAATTCTAGATTGGTAGTCATTAATTTTACTAATTTTAAAATGTACACTGTATGTTTCCAAATTACTAACACTCTGAACTTTTTACACACACACACAGCATCGACAAAGTTGTGAACTGACCTGGAGATATGCAAGGTCTTGTTATGACATTGCCACATTGAAGGGAAAAAATGGGGACGATGAGGGCAAGAAGAGTTTGTTATATGAAGGTACTGATATAGGTTTTTTGAAATTTTGACATCTTTTTTAACCTTTCTGATGATTTCCTTGTTAGCTGGTCGTATATTTTATTTTGTTGAACAAAACACAATTAAAGAAACCTTTTGTTTTCCTGAACAATGAAATCAGCGAAGCATTGTATATCCGCCACATGCAAATTAAAATTCAACTCATTTGGACGAACAAAAAAAAACAGACTAAAATTCAACATAGAATGCTCCGATGTCTTCATTTATTATTTATTTTATTTAAATTGGGCTGCTCCCAACGGTATCAGACTTCATAAAATTTATATATATATATTTTTTTTTTTTGATACAGGATCGTAGCATTGACAAGGAGTTTGTTTTTGTTTTCATCTATACATTGTAGGTATAGCAAAGGCAGAGAAGGCAATTGAATTGAATGGAAATAGTGCTATTGTACATAAATGGTAAGTTCATGTGTCAGCTTCTTGATTCTGTATGGACAGTTAAAATGGAGCTCAAAATTTAATTTCATCTGTTTTTGGAAGCAAACTTCTTTTTTTTGTCAACAAGTGATCTAATATGTTCACTAACCCCTTGAGCAAAATACTATTTAAATTGAAAATTTGCCTTTAGATAAAATCAAGTTAGCTAAATGCAGTGACAAAAACAAGACCATGCTGAGGATTATAACCTTGGCAACAATAAAATATTAATGTAAGAAAAGTATTCCCCTTGATGAGTTGAAGTAGTCGATTGAAGTTAAAGGGGCTATATCATGTTTTTTTTTTTACGTTTTTGAATCAAGACTGCCCCAAATTAAAACTGAATACCTTTTGTCATACACGAAATGCTTAATATATAATGCTAACAGGAATATATATTAAGTGAATTTTCAAAGAAAAAAAAAACATTTTCAGACTTTCTAAGACACAAAGCCCTCAAACAACTTCAAAAAAATGGGCCAATGTTTTCAAGTTGCAATCCAGTTCCATCCTGCTACAGCAACCTGGACAAGGCACTTACAGTATTTATACCCTTAGTAGACCATTGTTTTTGGGTTTCCATTGATATAAATGTCTTTGTTTTTTTTTTAAGTAACACTAATTATTATACAATGGTGACCACATAATGTGTGAATTCTAGGCAAAATACAGTGCGAATGACCAGTATTTCATTTTGTTTCTATCCGTGTACGTAGGTATGCAATAATTCTTGGACGTACAACAGAGTATGAAAGCTTACAAAATAAAATAATGCTTGGATTTAAATACAAGGTACAGCTAAAAAATACAGAATGGTATTCATTAATAGCCCACCGAGAGCCTAAGGGAATATTGAGCAATGTACATGTATACTGAAATTATATTCGTTATTTACTTTTTTTATTTATTGTTCCAGAAAAATAAACGTTTCCTAGCTTATTTATTTAATGCGCCGATCAATTCGAAACATCAACATCCCCCCCCGGGCATGCCCCGGGCATTTGAACATTTTCTATGCCCGGGGAGTCGGGCATTTGATGTGAAAGGCCATCTCGGGGGTGGGGAATTTGACTTTGCCCAGGTGGGGTGGGGAATTTGAACTTGAAATGTCCCAAATATCGTTTTTGTTTTAGTAGAGGCCTATTAAAGGAAAAAATATCGTTTTTGTTAGTGGCAAATGAAAAAGGGGCTAACAAAGCTTTACAATGTTTTTGAAGGTTTGTAAATTGTAGATTTTTAAAATATAGCTTCAACTGCCATTCAACGCGTACTAGAGATTTCGAAGTCAAGGTGGCTGACTGTATTGCCAGTCCGCAGATCCGCAGATCTTAAACGGCCATTAATTGAAAAGAAAAAACACTGTAAAATCAGAATGAACAACGACCTCTCTCTCAGGAAACATTTGTCAGTTACTATAAAATGCGTTTAGATTAATAAATTTTCACTTGGTGGAATAACGCTTGCAAACGATTTGTTCAAAACCCAACTTTACAACCGCTTTGCTAAATATTTTTTGCAACATTTGTTGATCACACGAGGAATTACTCAATTCAGAAAAAAATTATCGAAAAGTAAATCCCCAAACAATAACAAAATTCATTTCGACGTGGTGTCCACAGCGGAAGTACCGTGCGGTGAAATATCAGTTGCAAAGTATACGCGGTTCAGTTGAGTATATTTTCGAGGAAAACACTCGGTAGAATAAATCAGAAAAACTGAATGCAAAGTGTGTTTTTTATTCTCACGAAAAACTTTTGATCTTTAGGAGGGGCATTTGACCATCAAATCCTGTGCTATGGTGGGGTATTTGAATGCAATTTTCGCCCAAGGGGGCGGGAATTTGAACAAGTTGATCTTCAAAAGTTCAAATGCCCGGGGCATTGCCCGGGGGGGGGGGGGGGGGGGGGGGGATGTTGATGTTTCGAATTGATCGGCGCATAAGACAGGGTAGCGTTCCTTTTAGACAATCCATTTTCCTTCCCATTTTTTGTTTGCATTTTTTTCATGTCGGCTAGACCAGAAATCCGAAAAAAGATCGATCTGTTCCGTTCATTATCCCCAAGTGAGGGTGTTTGTGTGATGGTTCTGAATGACCACGTGCTATTGGTCTGAAACTCGTTCACCAAATGGAACGCACAATTTAAAACCAGATTTTAAATACAGATTTGAACGATTCACCTCCACACCTGTATGGTTCAGATTGCTATCTAAGGTTGCGTTCGATTGACCCTATTCTGAAAGAAGAATATATTCTGGATTATTCCAGAATAGCCATTCCTTTCGTAGGTCAATAAAACGATTATTCTGTTTCTGGAATAATGCCCGCGATCGATTCCCGCCAGACTTGTTTTTTTTTTTTTTGTAAGTGACGTTTTAAAACATCTCTTTCATTTCTTCGTACAAGGAAATGCCGGAGGAGAAGCGTCTCTTCTCGACTCCAGGAGTATCCTTTTTTAAGTAACAACTCATTTCCTTCCCACATGGTCGCCGGCGGTAGCCATTTTGTTTGTTGTTTTGAAAAGGCCGCGAGGCGAGGACGAAGTGACGTCATTATTCTGGATTATTCCAAGCATTCTGCTCCCTAGTGCAGAATGCTTGGAATACATTCCATGTATTCTGGAATCGGAATAGCGACTCAATCGAACGGGCATTCGGGGTTATTCCGTTTATTCTTATTCCGGAATAGGGTCAATCGAACGCACCCTAAGATTGATTTGTCCCTAAATGCAATACGATACTTTAAAAAATAATTGCCACTCCTCCGTGGGGCTATCCAGTGTCACTTAAAACTAAAATTAAAAATCACAGAATCCAGATTGAGATCGGTTAAAAGAACACAACCCAGATTTTATTTCCCAACATTCTGTTATATAGCCAGATTTAATCTGTTCCCAGTACGCTTTCCTTTGCACGAAACATCGAAAATAGTCTACGAATATTTTATTACAAACTCAAAGCACATACAGGTAGCTGGCGCCAAGCGCGGGAAAACGCGTGCGAACAAGTCGCGTTTGGATTTGGTTTACTTCTGATTGGTCGATAAAATGGCGCGAGATTTTTTAGCCAACAACAAAACGTAGCAATGCAAAACCAAAGCAATCACAAAATTACTTTCGATACTCAATTGAAAACCCAGTTAAACTACAGATTGGTATACGGTAAAAAGTTGCCCTGCATTCTGTAGTTGCTCCGAAAACCGCTCTAACATACATTGTAGAGTGTGACTCAGAATATTCTTATCTTTTTAGGAGCATATCCAAAAAGCTATTGAACTTGACAGGACTGACCCATCTTGCTACCATCTCTTGGGAAGGTGGTGTTACGAGGTAAAGTTTGACGAACGTAAACATCAGCCCAAGAAGGCCCAGATTCAAACTAAATGGACAAAAAATTCCAGTCATGGTGTGACTATTTTCATCGCCATATACACCGTACATGCAATTTTTTGCCGTATGTTTAGTGTGGTGGTCTGATCAAATTTTTGTGATTGAGAATGGATGAAATTTTATGGTGGGATTTTATTTTTGTGATTCTGGTCAGCCATCGTCAGCTAAAAAAACAACTGAATTTCACAAAATGATGCGAGAAAGGACACAGTGTACGACCACCTAGTTAATGGCTGTAGCCATACTTTTGTTCAAGTTTAAACTGGATGTACATCATGTACGACTGTAATCATATTCCTACTAATTTGAGAACCCCGTTAAAAGGGTGTATGTATTGTGGTCATGTTTGTTCCGGAACGATTTGCTACTCCAGAAATGCCAGGGACACTACGCACTAGCTTTCGGCAATAGGCATTCTGGGATTGTATGGGCAACCAACGTTAGATACGACCGAGATTGATGGTTTCCAAAGGAACCCATTAACCAATCATAGCTCATATTAGTAATCCGAACGGTCCGAGAAATCTCAGTGCCAAAAGCCGGTACTCAGTCTCCCAAAAGTTTCTGAAGGAGTGAATAGAAAGTGTTTTAAAATACCCAAAGGGTAGAAATTTCATTGTTCTGGACAACAACGTGGGCGCCGTGCATACACCAGATATACAACCAACTTCAATAACGGTCCGGCAATAACTATTTTGAAACTCGTGCATATCGTTGTGGTGATTTGATAGATTGCTGTGCTGTCCTGGTGGCAAAAAAAAGCTGCGTCTGCCTTTGTAGCCGAACCACCGTCATCCACGATAGAGGAAGCACTGGAGAATTTTTTAAAGGTAGGGAACAGAAAAAAAAATGAAACCAACAACACCGCTGGCAACAAGAAAATATCTGGTTGCTTGCAAGATTTTCTAGGACTTCCAAACATACTCTTTTCATTGCTTTTCTGGCTTATACTATGAACTGTTAAAACGTTACAAAATCCGCTGTTTTTTTTGTTGTTGAAATTGTGACATATTATCATTCCACAGGCTGAGGAAA